>JBAJNP010002383.1:0-48797 GCA_036877545.1 Yasuhikotakia modesta
TGACACTCACTCTCAGTCCATCTCTACAGGACACATCACATGACACTCACTCTCAGTCCATCTCTATAGGACACATCACATGACACTCACTCTCAGTCCATCTTTATAGGACACAACACGACACTCACTCTCAGTCCATCTCTACAGGACACATCACATGACACTCACTCTCAGTCCATCTCTGTAGGACACATCACGACACTCACTTATAAATACAGAGAGATTAAAGTAATATATCTAAGCATTTAAAACTGAAGAGGGTATTTTTTGTATTTATTTGTAATAATAATAATTAATTTTATGTAATTCCACAAAAACGCTAATTCTAACTGAGGCAAAAATTAGGACACGCTCACATATTCCCTCTTAAAATGGCTCAGATCATACAGGTATTTCACACCAGATGCACATAATTAGTCGATCGTTACTCAGCATTTTTAGTTCGTTCAGATCAGGCAGAGTAACTCAGATCAGATTTCTAAACCTCAGACATTTAATTTGGTGTGCTCCTGTCTGTTGAAGTGGGCATCATGGTGAGAGCAATAGGTAATGGATTTAAAAAGATCTCAAAAGATTTTGAAATCAGTCATTCCACTGTCTGAAAGGCAGTCTACAAGTGGAGGGCTTTCAAAACAATTGCCAACATGCCCAGGTCTGGTTGTCCTAGCAAGTTCACCCCAGGAGCAGACCGCAAGATGCTAAAAGAGGTCTCCAAAAACCCTAAAATGTCACTGCGGGACCTACAGCAGGCTCTGGCTTTTGTTGATGAAAAAGTTCATGCCTCTACAATCAGAAAGTGACTGCACAAGTTTAACTTGCATGGAAGATGTGCAAGGAGGAAACCCTTGCTTTTTAAGAGAAACATCAAGGCCAGACTGACATTTGCCAGAGAGAATGTTGACAAAGACCAGGACTTCTGGAATAATGTTCTTTGAACACGAGTCCAAAATTGAATTATATGGACACCAAAGCAGAGGACGTTTGGCGTAAACCAAAGATAACATTCCAGGAAAAGAACCTTATACCAAGTGTAAAGCATGGGGGTGGAAGTGTAATGGTTTGGGGCAGCTTTGCTGGTCAGCAAAGACCTGGTCAGCTCAACAGCATAGAATCCACCATGAATTCTACTGTGTATCAGAAGGTGCTTGAAGAACATGTGAGGCATTTGCTAAACCATGTTGTGGTGTCCAGAATTTTCATTTTCAACCAATTTTTCTTTTGGTGCTTCACTGGTATTTATTAAATAATTAAAGCTGGATAACTCATTATCCTTCAACTGCTGTTAGAATAAAAATGGGTGGTAAGACTGTCAATAAATGTAGTTACTTTGTAATTCATTTCTTAGATTAAGGCTATTAGGCTATTAGATTAAGGCTATTAAGGCTTCTTAGATTAAGACCAAAAACAGGCCATGTTATGTGTTGTAGGAGATGTCACCTGTTGGTCTGCAGTTTCAGCAGTGAGTTTGGGGACATCAGTATCTCTTCAGCTCGAACTTCTGGGTTGAGCAGCTGCAGTTTCTCATAAACCTTCAGGGAAAGACTACATGTTATTTTAAACCAGCACTACAGTACAGATAACCATATAAACAGAAGAAAACCAGGATTAATAATGCTTTTTGATTAAAATATTCTCCTTTACCTGAATCTGGATCTCATCGTGGAGCTCCAGAGCATCATCCTGCAGGTGTCCAGCAAGGGGAACGCTGCTCTTCACCTGCACCCTTACACCCGTTCGCCCCTTACTCTTTCCAAACACACTCATGGCGAAGTTGTGCTCAGCACTGAGCTGCACAGAGGCCTGCAGAAGTAGAGCAGAGAGAAATTAATCTAACTGCAAGCTGGTACTTCTCAGAAAACAATGCATAGTTGTTACATTTATTTACTTTTAAAAATAGAAATTGTGCCAGCCCACAACACCAAACATATTTCCCAAACACTGTTTGAAATATCAACAATTTATTTACAAACTGGCATCTTTAATGTCTCTTTTCTGACCAATTCTGAAGCCACTTTGGTGAATTTAAGAGGACTCTTTTAAACGCTGTTGTAAGTGGCGCTATGACCATGACTCACAATAGTCATATCAATGTCTTCAACCCCCCACTTTCCTGTTTTCATTTTTCATCATTCCTGTGTTGTCTTTACATGGCAACACCAAATAAAAAATATCAAAAACACCTCCACAATTCAAAGCTTCATGAGTCTTATGACAATAAAGCAAATTATTCAAGTTAAAAGGAATTTGCAAATATTTTATCACTGGGGGCGGCGATTACCAATCGCAAGCTAGATTGAAAGCGTAATATTTCGCCCCCCCTACAGAACATCTTCCAAAGTTACATTTCCTTCAAAACACAAAAACACTGTGCATAAAGGTACACATATAAATATATTGTAGTTCGACAGGCATAAATGTGTTTAGACTTTACCTAACGATTGCTATCAGGATGAGAGAAGATTAAAAAAAAAACATTAACTTCTGGAGTTTCTGGAACTTGACTACTTGGTCTTTTATGTGTCTGTTTACACTTGAAAACAGGAAAGATAATTAGCTGATACAACAACAGGTAACAACACAGTTAAAATTAAGTGTGTTAACTTTGAATCAGGCTATTTTTGTGTGTTGTGGACTAATTACTGTAGAAACCTGTAATGCGAAATTAAATTTTTAGGGCAGTACTAATAAAAACAACTAAATACAATTCTTATGATACTTTTTCATATTCTTACATTTTTAAAATCCACATTTTGTGAGTACAGGCTAACTGCAGTGGTGTACTATATGTGTACTATGTACACTAATGTTCCTAACTGCAAATCAAAGACAGCAAGTTAGGGAAATTTTCTCTCTGACCTCTGCATGGCGTGTGTGGATGTCCAATATGTCCCTTTTCGTCACAGACCAGTGAAAGGTCAGTCCAGGTAAGGCATTCCCAAAAGAAAAGGGGGTCTGAGTGCTGGTCAATCCCATCACATACATCGGCATCTATAGCAGAAAATCAGAAGAAAGCGTTCTAAACACCTGAAGCGCCACAGTACTCTTAAAAATATCTAGAGCAGATCATGCGCTTACCAGGGTTCCTGTCTTTATCCTGGTGATAGGAGCTCTTATTCTGATGGCTTTCAGTTGGACAACCTCAACATCCACTTGATCCTGTTAAGAAGGGTGTTTAGCACAGATGCACACAAATTAAAGGGACCTGTAGATCTGTCAGGAAAAAAAAAATCACCTGCGACACCACCACCAGTTTGCCTGTTTCCGTGTCGACTGCTTGAACAACACCAGTCACAGTCATGTTGCCCACTGACAGGCCCTGAACATGACCCAGACCGTTAACAGAGGCGATGTGCTCATGGGACAAAGAGAAGAGGATGTTGGACTGGGGCTGTGGTCCGCCCTCTGATGTGATCTACAAATTAAAATAATAAGATAATGTTAGCAACTACTTGATGCTGGTTTCTTTTCTAACTCATTTTTCAGTAAAAAGCTCTCAGACAAATGACAAACTGAGCTATGGACAGCTTTTATCCTGGAGAAATGATCAGGCAACTTTCCTCCATTGTCTAACTGTGGGCCTATCACAGCCATCCCACTCTCAAATGTTTGCTCCTTGGACAATAAAAAAGATTACATCCCACTCTTACAAACTACACAGCGTGAGTTTAGAGACTGCTGCATCTTTGTTTTCACAGAGACATGGCTCAGCGAACCAGTTCCAGATGGCGCCATTCAACTAGAAGGGCTAACTACATTTCGTGCCCAAAGAAGCACAGCTCTGTGTGGTAAGACTCACGATGGTGGTTTGTGTGTTTACATCAACACAGAATGGTGCAAGAACTCAGTGCTAGTCGCTACTGCTCATCGCTATTGGAGTTTGTGACTGTTAGATGGAGACCTTTTCATTTACCACGGGAATTCACTGCTGTGCTTATCGTCTGTGTGCATTTTCCACCCAGCGCAAATGCCGGAGACGCGCTCTGCGCACTGTATGGGGCTATTAGCGAACTGCAGAACGCTAACCCCAATGGACTGTTTATTGTTGCTGGAGATTTCAATCATGCAAATCTCAAGTCAGTGCTCCCTAAATTCCATCAGTATGTGGACTTTGCAATGAGGGGAAAAAACACACTGGATGTTATGGAAACATTACCAACGCGTACCGGGCAGAGCTGTATGTTGGGCATACAGACCGCTCGTCAGATGATCGAAACCAGTTGTGAAGCAGGTGAAAAAAATCTCTGCTCTTCAGGACTGTTTGAGCACACTGACTGGCACATGTTTAGGAAAGCAGCAACTGTCGGCGACTCCAATAACTTGGAGGAGGTCATTGCATCATCAATGACCAGCTACATCAACAAGTGCATTCATGACGTCACTACCTCCAAGACCATCACTACATGCTCCAACCAGAAGCCGTGGATGACTGCAGAGGTGGGTGCACTACTGAGACTTCGCCTTCAGGGCAGGTGACAAAGTGGCCCTGAGAACTGCAAGTGCCAAGGCTGCTGGACCAGACAACATTCCTGTTAGGGTGCTCAGAAGATGTGCGGACCAACTGGCTGATGTCTTTACGGAGATCTTCAACATCTCTCTGAGCAGTATCGTAGTTCCAACATGCTTCAAGGCCACCACTATTGTCACTGTGCCAAAGAAGTCTCCAGTGTCCTGCCTCAACGACTACCATCCCATTGCACTTACGCCTGTCATCATGAAGTGCTTCGAGAGGCTCGTCTTGAGGCACATTAACACCTCAAGTGGACCCCCTGCAATTCGCCTACCGCCCAAACCGGTAAACAGATGGTGCCATAAATACAACCATTCACCTGGCTCTAACCTGGAAAATAAAAACACATATGTTCGAATGCTGTTCATAGACTTCAGTTCAGCATTCAACACTATCATCCCTCAGCACCTGACTGAAAAGCTGAACACCTTTCTCTGCAACTGGATCCTGGACTTCCTGACGAGAAGACCTCAGTCAGTCCAGATCGGAAAAAACATCTCCAGCACCACCACACTGAGAGCACTGGGGCCCCTCAGGGCTGTGTGCTCAGTCCATTGTTGTTCACTCTGCTGACCCACGACTGTGTAGCTAAGCACAGCTGGAATCATATCATCAAGTTCGCCGATGACATGACAGCGGAGTCCCTGAAGCGGATAGTGAGAACAACTGAAAAGATCATCGGGGTCTCTCTCATCTGGGTCTCTCTCTCCATCACGAACATTTATACATCACGCTGCATCCGAAAAGCCACCAGCATTGTGGCTGACCCCACACCCCCCACACACACACTTTTCTCCCTCCTGCCGTCTGGTAAACAGTATCGAAGCATTCGTTCCCTCACTACCAGACTTTGCAACAGCTTTTTCCCACAAGCCATGAGACTCTTAAACACATAATAACAGACTACAAACTGCACTACTGTCACTGGGCTGTTTTTATTAATTATAAGTATTGCACGTCACTTTACAAAAATCACTGCATCACTTTTTTTTGTCTACGTTATTGTCTGCTGCACTTTGTGAATATAGATTTTTGTATTGATTTGTACTGTGACCACGTTATTGGCCTGTGCTGACTGTTTGCACTCTGTTTACACAGTTTTTTGTACTGTGTTGTTGTTAGCACCTTGGTCCTGGGGAAACGTTGTTTCGTTTCACTATGTACTTGTATATGGCTGAAATGACAATAAACTCCACTTTTGACACTTTGACTTGACATTTGATTCTGGATCGAAGACTGTTTTTTTTGATCAGCACTAGTGGCCAATTTATCAGACAATGTTTTAATAATCAAAATAATTCAATAAATATTTGGCAGGTACGTTTTCCATTTGAACTGAACCTGAACTGAACACCTGAACTGCTGACCTCTAGCTGCAGTTTTTCAGAATATAAATATATATACTATTTTACAGGGATCAGGGATGAGATGGAAATTCAGGTTTCACAAAGCCAGGATGAAAAGGCTCCAGCTATACAGTGTCTCTCTATAACCCAAGGATTTTGACATGGATTAAGATCATGCTTTACTATACAAGTACTTTTTGTATAGTAAACAATGACACAACAACATGACACACTAATTACCTGCATCATTGCTCCAGTTATTAGAGTGATTTTCCTGGGCAGTAGCCTGAAAGGTGGAAAGACCTACAATACAAATATCATTATTTTTGCATTCATTTACAAACACACCATTATCATCGTCATTATCATCATCATTATCATTGTCACAACGATGGCCAGGTGTTTCCTGAATCTTAATGAATTTAGTTCTGGTCCAAGATGTCCAACAGAAAGTCGGACAGGTAATGCAATGAATATAGGATTACAATTACAGCAAAAAATATAGGAAGTATATATATTTTTTATACTTGAAGCTTAACTTATCAAGAGAAAAGAGGTTTACTTCTATTTGCTGGAGTGCAGAAGTGATTTTTCTGCCATTTTTATCCATCACCGTAGCAGACACACTGGTCTGTCCAATCACCAGACCTTTGATAAGAAATGTGGCTGTATCCTCCTCTAAGGAGTCTGACAAAGCTCTGACAAACAACAAGTTTATTAGCACCCAAGAAGAGCAGTATATAAAATTAAAAAGAAACAAATTCATACAGAGTTACCCACTGTAAAGAAATAATGGATGATGCAGCTCTCATTTTGAGATTCATGACAGAGAAATATTTAAACTTGAAGGGCATTCTGTTACCATCCAAAACACGAACATATGCTTTGACTGTCTTGCCAATCTCCACCTAAAATTATGACAAAGTTATAGCGGAGTAAAATTATCCTTTAAAACAATTATGGTCTAAAATAATTTGTCTGCACTACTGCAATTTATATTTGAATTTAAGGCCTTTGAAATTGCTGACCTTGTCAACCACACGCACAACCACCTCCAGAATATCAGTGATGTGTACTGTAGCCATGGCAGGGGAAGGAAAGGTCAAGCAGAGATCATGAACCATTATCTGCAAGACCCCTGCTTGAGCTGGAACCACCTGAGATTAGATTCAGATGAAATTAAAATACATTAAATTTATCCAAACACAAAAAACACATTGCTAACACAAACAAAAAGAAATCAGACCATTACAGGGTGATTTTGAGACTTCACAGCTCAAAACAATTGCAAGGTTGAGTAAAATATTTTAGAGAAGCTAACAATGGGCAGTTGTGGTCTACTGGTTAAGGAGTCAGGCTTGTAATCAGTAGGTTGCTCATTTGATTCCAGCACCAGTAGGTAGAAACTAAAGTTCCCTTGAGCACGGCACCTAACCTAACCCTGATTGCTCCCCGGGTGCTGCAGGGATAGCCGCCAACTGCTCTGGGGGTGTGTGTTCACTCCTCACAATGGATGGGTTAAATGCAGAGGTCACACATTTTGGTTATGGGTAACTGTAACTGACAAATACATTTCACTTTTCACTTTCAATAGCAAGCTAGTTTCGAAAGCATATGAACCGCCTCTCCCTTCAGCGCACTCTCCAAAGCCATGCCTCCCCCAACACATTCACACTTAAATTGATTTACAGACAAGTAGGGTGTACAATTATTGCATTCAGACTAAATAATTGGACAAACATTTCATGGTTCTGTGACTTCCACAAAGTCTGTGACTTCCACAGATTTTGAAACAGCATAACAAAAATGCTTGTCACATTTCTGCTTTTAAATTCTTTTAAACATTAAAAAGCCTGACCTGTTTTTTCCCCACTGTACTGAGAAATACAATTGTTGGCTTAATTAATTTAAATTATATTTGTAATAAAAAAATTCCTTAAAATATTACCTGAGCGACTCCCTGGGACTCCAAGAACATGATTTTTGCTATTCCCTTGACACTTGCATTGACGTAGAAATAACCTGAACCTTCCCGCAGAGTCAGATCAGCCTGGAGACATACAGAAACATGCAACATGGATGAAGCACACAGTGTATCTGTGCAAATGTACAATATGGTCTGCCTCAAGGGTCTATTTTGGGCCTTCTGCTGTTTACAATATACATGCTGCCCTTAGGAAAAATAATTAGAAGTCATGGGGATTGATTTCCATTGTTACGCAGATTATGTTGTGTGTTTGTTGTGTGTTTGCAAGATGGTGGAAAACTTGCAGGGATCTAATCTCAAGCTCTTGTGGAATGGCTTACACTCAATCACAGACCACAATGGAGATAAGGATAGAAAAACATACAACATGGATCTGTCTGCCTCTCTGCTAGATGAGTTGAATGTCTTCTACGCACAGTTTGAGAATAGCAACACTTTACCTGCAGTGAAACTGCCAGCAGATAATAACAGCTGGTCTCTTACCTTCTTCTTGCCTGACATATACAGATCACTTAAAGAGGTCAACCCACGCAAAGCCCTGATGGTGTTCATGGCCATGTCCTCAGTTTGTGTGAAAACCAGCTAGCAGAGGTGTTTACAGACATCTTCAATCTCTCCCTTAGACTGTCTATGATCCCCACCTGCTTCAAGAAAACCACCATCATCCCTGTCCCCAAGTAGTCTGTTGTCACCTGCCTGAATGACTACCGACCTGTGGCACTGACCTCTATCATCTTGAAGTGTTTTGAGCGGCTTATTGAAGACCACATATGTTCTCTCTAACCAGACACCATGGTGTCTTGCCAGATACCATGGACACATTTTTCTAGGAAAAATAGATCGACTGACACTACTCATCGATGATGACACTATTGCTCTAACCGTTCACAATGCCCTTACACACTTTTGTGCGGATGCTGTTTATTGATTACAGCTCTGCATTTAACACCATCATCCCATCAAAACTCATCACAAAGCTCAAAGATTTAGGACAGATCTCTCATCTCTGCAACTGGATAATGGACTTTCTAACCTGCAGACCCCAAGTGGTGAGAATTGGCAAACATTTCTCATCCACACTTACCCTGAGCACAGGAGCCCCACAGGGCTGTGTTCTCAGCCCCCTCCTTTAGTCTCTGTTCACACATGACTGTGTTGCCAAACACAGTTCCAACATCTTTAAATTTGCTCATGACACATCAGTCATGAGTCTCAATACAAACGGAGATGAGACAGCCTACAAAGATGAGGTGAGAGCACTATTACAGTGGTGCCATGACAACAACCTCTGCCTCAACATCAGCAAAACCAAAGAGATGATTGTGGACTACAGGAGGACACAGGAGGTCAGCCACAACCCCTTATACATCAACGGTTCTTCAGTTGAAATGTTAAGAACATCAAGTTTCTTGGTATACACCTTTCTGATGACCTGTCCTGGTCTCTGCACACCACATCAGTAGCTAAATCTGCACGCCCACAGCTCTATTTCCTACGAAAGCTTAAAAGCTTTGGTCTCCCTCCTAATATCCTTACAAACTTTTACAGATGTACCAATGAGAGCATGCTGATGGGGTGACTTACTGTATATTACGGCAGCTGCTCTCTCCTCGATAGCAAGGCCCTTCAGAGAGTTGTGAGGAAAGTCATTATCGGCAACAAACTTCCATCCCTTCAGGACATCTTTCATCTGTGATGTCTGAGGAAGGCCCGAAAAATCACAACTGACTCTAGTCAGGCAGGCGATACTGGAGCATTCAGTCCAGAACCAGCAGGTTGAAAAACAGCTTCTAACTGTAGGCTATCAGAACCCTTAATAAATAGTAACAAATTGTCTCTAAAACCTTACATATTTTGCACAACGACAGTACTCTACCTCAATAGCATAATCTGCACCTCAACCTTGCACCTGCACCTTATTTGTATATTTGTAAATATGTCATTGTTATTTGCTATTGTTATTGTACTGCTATTGTTATTGTATATTTGTTTTTTTGTATCTTGTATTTTGTGTTTTTATAATGTCATTGTTATTTGTTATTGTACTGCTTATTGTACTGTCTAAGCCTCACAAAGAACATTTCAATGTACGCTGTCACTAACACTTGTACATATGACAAATAAACTTGAAACCTGATTGTACTCATTTATACATAACTTCTAGACTAGATGATATTACTTTTGAAATGCAAAACTTTCAGACTATTTCAAAGACATACAACAGTGGATGACACATAATGTTCTTCTTTTAAATTAAAATGGATATATTACTTGTGGGGCCACACTGAAATAAACAGACCCTCTCTGACAACAATCTCAATTCAGAAGGATGTAATGTTATCTCATCCAATAACATTAATTGGCATCATTTTGGACAGTAATTTGTCATTTGAAAGTCATGTGGCATACATTACTAAAATTGCCTTTTTCCATCAAGAAATAACGCTAAGCTGCATAACATCCTTTCTAGTTCTGATGCGGAAAAGCTTGTTCATGCTTTTATGACCTCCACACTGGACTACTGTAAATCTCTCTCTCTTCTCTCTCACTACAAACCAATACGGGCTTTACACTCTCAAACCGCTGGACTGCTGGTTGTGCCAAGAATCAATAAGTCAATTAAAGGTGGCAGAGTTTTCTTACACCTGGCTCCTAAACTCTGGAATGACCTTCCAGACACTGTTCGGGCTCAGACACACTCTTTTTTCTCAATTTATCAATCTTTACCTTTGAAAAAGTTGATTTATGCTTATAATGGTATGAACAGCAGCTATGCTAATTGTTCTCCATTTTGGGGCTTCCTCCCAGAGGAGTGTTAGATCAACCTGCCCCAAAATGGATTCAGTCTTGGTCATGCCATCCTGGTCTCCACTTTTTCCTAGATGTGGTCCCTGCAACAGGAAGCTCCACAGCCTGGCCCACTCACAGTGTTGGTCCCACATTTTACACTATTTATTGCCATTCTGTGATTTGATTATTGGTTTCTATTTGATTCTATTTAAACCACCCATTTACATTTTTAAACATCATATAACAGCAGATTGTTGTTAGAGCTGCTATCAGTAACTTTATGCTATTTAACACCATTCATGTCAAATTATCCTCATCCATTGACAGCTTTTATCACTTAATCATTTTTCTTTAACCAGTCATAGTTATGTTTATGAACTGCAGCTTTAACGTGCCAGAGGAGAACTGGCCCTCCCCGCCTAGCCTGGTTTCTCACAAGGTTTTTTTCTTCATTTATCAATCACTGTAGTTTTGGTTACTTGTCACTGTCACCCTGTTGGCTTGCTTACAAGGAGTCTTCTGACACTAGCTTAGACAACATATCCAGGCAACACTGCAATAGTCTATACATTTACCTTCTTTCAAATGTGTATATGAATATATATGTATGTACAGTGACAGTAAAAAGTATTTGATCCCTTGCTGATTTTGTTGGTTTGCCCACTAATAAAGAAATGATCATTCTATACTTTTAATGGTAGATGTATTCTAACATGGAGAGACAGAATATCAAAAAGAAAATCCAGAAAATAACTTTAAAGAATATATATTAATTGATTTGTATTTCATTAAGGGAAATAAGTATTTGATCCCCTAGTATGCATTAAGAGTTCTGGCTTTCACAGACCAGTTAGACACTCCCAATCAACTTGTTACCTGAATTGAAGACACCTGTTCTAACTAATCACCTGTATGAAAGACACCTGTTCACAGAATCAGACAATCAGACAGATTCCAAACTCTCCAACATGGGTAAGACCAAAGAACTCTCTCAGGACCTCAGAGACAGGATTGTTGACCTGCACAAATCTGGAATGGGCTACAAAAACATTAGCAAGATGCTGGGTATTAAAGTAACAATCATTGGTGCAATTGTGAAAAAATTTAAGAAGTATAACATGACCATCAGTAGACCTCTGGTGCTCCACAAGAAGATTTCAACTTGTGGGGTGGCAATGATCATGAGAACTGTGAGAAATCGGCCTGCAACCACACAGCGGGAGTTAGTGAATGACCTCAAGCAGCTGGGACCACAGTCACCAGGAAAACAATTGGCAACACTTTGCGCCGCAATGGAGTAAAATCCTGCAGTGCCCAAATGGTACCCTTGCTTAAGAAGGCACATATGGAGATCCGCCTAAAGTATCCCAATGATCACCTCAAAGATGTACAAAGTGATTGGGAGAAGGTTCTGTCGTCAGACGAGACCAAAATTGAACTATTTGGCCTATACTCTACTCGTCATGTGTGGAGGAAGAAAAATGCTGCCTATGAGCCCAGGAACACTGTGCCCACCGTCAAGCATGGAGGTGGAAGCATTATGTTTTGTGGGTATTTTTCTGCCAAGGGCACAGGGCTACTTCACCGCATCAGTGGGAAGATGGATGGAGCTATGTACCGTGCAGTCCTGAGGGACAGCCTCCTTCCCTCATAGGAAGTTGAAAATGGGCCATGGTTGGGTCTTCCAACATGACAACGACCTGAAGCATACAGCAAAGGCAACAAAGGAGTGGCTCAAGAAGAACCACATTAAGGTCATGAAGTGGCCCAGAAAGTCTTGATATTTCAAGAAAAGTCTTTTCGTTTTGATATTCTGTCTCTCCATGTTAGAATACATCTACCATTAAAAGTATAGAATGATCATCTCTTTATTAGTGGGCAAACCAACAAAATCAGCAAGGGATCAAATACTTTTTACTCTCACTGTATATATAGATAAATAGATTATAAAAATTTATATTTTTTTAGTTTCACTGTAACCACACTGTAAATATCATTGGATATTTTTCATTTTAATGTGTATAGCTGCTTTGCTACAATGTGCCGTTGTGAAAAGTGCTTTATAAATAAACTTGAAATGTGTGTGTGGTCTTACCTTGACATCAGGATGGTTGTATATGGTGATGGTGTTAGGGGTCACTCTCACATCCTCCACTAACAGGAGGTCCAGCGTGGAGGAGACGGGACTCAGAGAATTAAACTAAAATATTAATCATTACTTTACAATCAATCGTAAGTTATTACACTTCACATGTGTTACTTGAGCAAAATACCAAAACTGGATTATCCAAACATGATGGATAATGACTTTGGACCTCTTTGGTTTACAGGCTAAAATCTAGGGTATTTTCAAAGACACTTGAAACTTTGATGTTAGAAATAAAATCAATGTTAGATGTAGGATAATTTTTTTTAAATTCATTTAAATGTTATGTATTGACAGCCCTAGTAATTAATAGTTTAGCTGTGAATTTACCTGTGGCATAACAGTGCATGCATCAGAAGATACTTGTGCTAATGCATGACGAGTGAACATTAAATGTAAAATGAACTTTTTTCTGAATAAATAAAACTTTTAAACTGAAGTTTTATTTCCGTAAATAGACTGTCTGATGGTTGATGCCTACACTGCACAGGTGCAGCAGTTTATAACAAAAGTGCCATAAAATGTGAGCGTCTCCGTTTCCTCTGCTTATTTGTTTGTTGTAGGGATGTCGCTAGGTGACGTGTGGTTTCACATTATGAGTCACTTCCTGTTGAGGAAATGAAACTATAGCAAGAAAACAGCCATTCGGAAACTCCCAGAAATTTAGGCTGTTTTACACCTCAGAGACTTGAAAGTTAAAATTCTTTCGCTATGTGTTTGCTTTATTTCTTTCTAATTTATCATTAAGTGAATGATAGAGCAGGTATTAGTGAGTACAGAGAAACCAACCCCTCTCAAAACAGCAGCTGCCTCCAGGTGAGATGATTGATAGCCCACAGCTGTGACCATGATGGCTGCAATTCCTGATTCACGATGCACAAGAACTGTCTGAAGACCTGCAAAAGTATTAACTATGTTACATAATATACATGCAGAAAGCATTTCTAATCATTCATAATTTAGAATATTTCTTAGAAGGTACCATGGAGTTTTTTTTGCTTAAGGTTATCCTCGTGGAGGTGTAACTGCATGGGCATGGTGGGTTCAATGCTTGCCAGTGAGACTTTAGAAGATTCCCAGATTATATTTAATGAGCTGAAGTTATCAAACTTCCTGCCCTGGTGGTCGAATGCTGTTACTTCCAGTTCTGGGTTGTGATAATTCGACACTGGCACCTACAAACCATGACAACAAATGCTCAAGTTCATATGAAAAGACAACAGACAAGTGTGAGGGGTTTGACTACTCACCACTTGTTTGTTGTGCTGTAGCAGTGGACAAGACACATCCAGCTTAGGTTTCATATAGATGGGGCTCAGACTGAGACGGGACAGAGGTGCACACACAAACTTCACCACCGCAGGCTCTACAGCTGGGAAAGGGTTCGTCACAGATGGCTGATTCCCAACAGTCAAGGCCAAGACCTGTGAATCCCCAAATATTGAACTGAATTTCAAACAGCCCACATGCATTCTGGATCATTTGCTAAAGGACTGGATATCACAGGCTTTTCCTAATTACCTGTTCTCCCAATGACCGACAGGTGGCTCTGACCAGATGTCTGGAGTAGGTTCGAGAGGCTGGCCCCTGCAGGGACAGTGTAACACTGCTATGGTCCTCAGCGGTCAAGTTTCTAAAAAACTTTGAAGGTTCTAGCACCCAGGGTCTAGGGCCACCTTCAAAAGTCATGTCCTTAGAGGAGCCCAACGTCACCACAGAAACAGAAACTGGGTCAATTGTCTGTAAAAGCAATAAAACATCCAGATGAAGCACCTACTATTGATATCGATGTTGTTTATTTGATTACATCTAACCATCTAAAATAGCTCACCTTAAGTGGAGGGTAGGCAGCGATGGTAATTTTTGCACTGAGGTGGAGGTTGCTGTGAGTATAACTAACCAGTAGATTGGTGTAACCAGGCATCAAGGCCTTGACTTGAACTCCACTGCAGTGGTTCTGACCTGGGGCAAGTCTCCCTGAACACACAAATGGTATTACCGTTTACTTACCTCATGTCATTTCAAATCTGTATATTATGGGACATGCAGGGAAAAATTGTAAAGCATTTTACATGACCAGAGGATGTCAAGCACACAAGGACACAAAAACAGCATGAAAGTAGTCACTATAATCCATGTTTTCTGAACCTATACAATAGGTTTGAGTTATTATCCACTAAAATTCTCTCTCTTCGCTGTAGCTGACTTATTTTTGTGCCACTTACAAATGTGGCATTGTGTGACTTAACAAAAACCTGATAATCCCTGTCAAAAAAGACATTCATTCTAATAATTTTCAGGGAAGAAAGACTTAATATTTCATCAAACACAGTCATCATATGATTTTAGAAGATTTGTATGTTATTTCTGGGGCTTGACAGACAGTCATCAAAGACATGTAAGATGATTAATTTTTCGATTAATCGGATGAAAAATTCCCACAATTTTAAAAAACATTTTACTTTAAATAAAATGTGTTTGTTTCTCAAACAGGTAGAACTACAAAATGCTGGATCACTGGAATGAGTCACTGATCATGCTTTTCAATGCATCAAGACCTTGGTCTTTAACCGCATGTCAGTGTTTCTTTCTGAAATGAAAAAACAACATACATTTATAAAGGTTCACATATAATTCAAATAAGTTTAATTTAGATTTGATATTATCTGCCGTTTCTGTATGTGTGCAGTTTTACGTCAGGACTTGAGTCGTGTGCATTTCTCTGCTGTTGCTGTACATGTATTCTCTGCTATACTTATAAAGAGAGTGTTTTTCCCAAAACGCCATTATCAAACTTGTCATAAAGAGCACGTCAACTAAAAGATAATGAGATTCGTTGACAACGATTTTCATTATTGGTTATCATTGATGTTATCAATTAATTGTTTCAGCCCTACAAGAGACCGTGATGTTGTGCGCACAAAAGACTATCATTAAGTGTAAACAAGACATTGTTTAGTATGTGGCTTAGTATGCACTAGACAGTTGTGAAGCATGGTAAAGTGTGAGGTAAACTCACTTACCCTCGAGCAGCTCAAAGATGCTGAGGCTCTCCATCTCTATCTGCATGTCAAAGTGTGAACAGTCACTGAGAGTCACTCTCTCTCCACTCAGCAAACCAAAGATCCTCAGAGGCAGATCCAAACTCATGTCCACACGAGTCTCTACAGCACATGGGCCAAACTCCATCCCTACCGGCTCAATCACATACACCTGCAGAGGAGAGCAAAATTTGATTGAATGCTCCAAACAACAGTTATAACAAAACCACTCACATCTGAATAAGTTACATTTATGCATTTGGCAGATGCTTTTACCCAAAGTGTGCTCAGTGCTTTCAAAATACACATTTTATCAGCACACGTGATACACATGAAAAAAAACAAAAAAAGATAAAAGCAACTGCTAAATGCCTAAATGTGAATTTCTTTGTATCTGGTAGTAACACCTTAATTTCTCCATAGTGCAGTGGGTTTCTAACATCATGGGCAAAGATCACACTAACACCAACGTCTCTGACAGTTGTCATCAGCCCTTTCACTGTAACTGTGGCTACTGCAGAGTTAGTAGATGTCCAGCTGAAGTTTCCACTTCCTCCAGTCGCCTGTAACCGAGACAACAAAATGTTATTTAACAAAAAGATGCAAAGACACTTAAGACTAAAACACTTAAAATAGCATTACTGCAAATAACTTTAATCACTGGTAGCTTTTAAACAATTTTCTTTTAAATCCAACAAATAAACAGCAAAAACATCATCACTTTACCTTGATGGTGTACTGGTATGCCCCCTCTTTAGGCTGCCATGGAAATGTGAGGATGGCGGGTGTAACCACTATGGGGTTGTATATCTCAACATCCTGCTCATTCCGCACAGGAACAGCAAAAGTATGCACACTACCTGCCTGAATACAGACAACATCAACCAACTAACCAAACCTGAATATGGCGAAGATGATTAAGAGGAAATTAACTCCTCTGTAGATGTTCTGAGGTCAGGTGAAAACTTACTTCATCAATAACAGCTTTCAGCATGCCATCAATGAGGGTTTGACCATTTTTCAAGGCTTTTACATAGTGGTAAGATCCATTAAGAGATGAATATAGAATATCAAAGTACTCCACAGGAAATGTTGTTTCTATACGAGTATTCTGTGAAAAAAAAAAACTCACACATAAGACAAAGCAATGTAGCTATATCCACTGTACATACTATGTGCAATAGTGTATTGAAAGTGTCTATCGCCTGTCATCATTGTGTAAAGTTCATGCAAAATTAAAAACATTATATTCATTAACTCTTTATTAAGAAATAAATGTCATATTGCGTCAACAACTGTTTTAAATACACAACAGAAAAATAATTTTAATTGTTTGGACATGTCCAAACAGACATTTTTAATGTCCAAACCAAACTTACATCACACAGATGAATCTTGTGGCCTGATTTATCAAACACTTCAATGAAGACTTTGTATGTTCTTCCTGTCTCAAGCACCCAGCGATCCTCAGGCTGAATCTTAAAGACTAGTAATCAAGATAATAACATTACAGAACAATCAATATAACATTTATGTTAAAGATCACAAGTGCCTAAAAATGCCATTCTACTGCTGTTGTATATGACGTGTCCTTTTCCCCAGTGCTAATTCAGTGCTAATCTGAACTTTTGTCTGTTTTTCTGACAGTGTCAGAAATGATCATAGCACACATGCAGCGCTCATAAACTACTTGGTCTGCTGTTAAACCATGCTTTGTGTCTGTGTAGAACAAGCTTCTGGCTCAACATAAACATTGTTGGTACTAGGACAACCTTCTAAAAGAAATTAACTAATTCAATGGTTACTTCTAATTTTCTAGAGGAAAATATACAGGTGTGAGTGGTGCTCAAGCTTATAACCCAGTGCATAGACTTTCACTAAAATTGAAAGTAAACCTAACTGTAAAAGTAAGAAAGATCTACTGTTTCACTTAGTTTACTATTGTTATTGTTAATTAAAAAAGTTTACTTTGCTTCAGGTCTATTCCCACTGGCCTATTCTTTTAAAGCATCCCACATACCTTGTAGACTTACATACAAGTTGCAAAATTTGTAACTTGTAAAACATGTCTAGCATCTAGTTTAATTGTCATAATCTCAAAGTGTATGCTGATCATTGTTTCCTGCACAAAGCAAATAAAGGCTATACAAGGGTTGACCATAGATATTACTACATGTAATAATCTCTTAAACAAGATCATTTTGTAATGATTCAGAGATCATTACAAAAAAAGTGAGATTTTAAAAAAATTGAAGTATGAAATTAACAAAAATTTAAATTGTGAAAATGTAAGTAATGAAAACACAACATCTTTAAGCAGTGCATGTCCAATTACTGCACTACTTTAGTACTTTATTTATGAATATCTTAATACAGAGCTGTAAATTCATTATGAGACCAACCCAAGTATCCAGGCTCCACCACATAGATAGTGCTGTTGGGCAGACGGGAGACTCCCTGCATGCCAAGACCTTTGCATCCAGCATCAAGGAAACACAACCATGATGTCATCAAAACAAACATCTTCAAAACATACTAACAAAGCCACTTCTCTACTTAGAAGGAACACTGAACATTTATTGACTCTTTATGAGCTTCAAGAATGGGGAAATTTCAGGTTCTATTCAGGTTCTACAGAATGCAAACAGTGTATACTGCTGGTGTGAAGGATACTCTTGTGGTCCAGAATGATGTTGGTGTGGCCATGTTGAATGGCAAACACTGTTGAGCTGCTCTGGTCTAAGTTTGCCACAGGGACATCTGGATTTCCACCCTGAGTGATCACACCGTTTTGGAGGTGAAGCTCGTAATGATCAGAGGGCATGGACAGCTCTGAAAATCAGGGAAACACGTTTACACATAACTGAATAAACAAAGCATACTTCTGGCTTACATCAAAAAAGAAAAGTATGTTTAAACATTTCATTGCAAAAGTACAATCTTTTTAAAAACAGACTTAGTCCATGTAAATATATGATGTTTTTCTGTGGAACACAATATATGTAATCTGTAAAAATTGTCTGCTCATTTCTCCCACCATATAACATAAATGAAGGTGACTAACAGACTAAGACTAAGTCATAGTCTTTTAGTCTATGACAAAAAGATATAGTTTCAGACTAGGGTAAATGATTATTTACCAACATCCCACTCAACATCATACTGCGTGTACAAACAAACAGAAACCACAGATTTATATAAATATGTGCCTAAATTATTACAAAATTATGTAAACTGGCAACTACTATGAGACAAAAAGTAATGGTAAAGGGATGATACAGCTATATCTGATTAATGCAACTTTAGCAAATACAGCCACAAGTGGCAATCATTAGGGTTTAAACGGCATGAAAATGCATGAGGTGGTTAAAAGATGTAAAGGAAGTGGTAGCTGTACCACATAGCAACATCTGTTTTTAACCAACTTTTGTTTCATACATCTGTATTTGGACCGTTTGGTCTGTCAAAAAGTTTTTGATGATTTCTTGAGTGTCTCTAGATGATGCTTACTAAGTTTATGATGAATTAGACACACAACCAAAGAGTTCAAAAACATGTAACGTGTTGTTTCTGAAACACAAACACAATGCCTAAAGATTGAAATATTGAATGGTATGTGGTGTGTTGTATCATTAAAATTACATCTGTTCAGGTTTGTGGTTTTAGCTAATTTAGTATATTTTGTCTATGGCTAATTAATATTATTTCCTATGCAAAGCCAATCATAACAGTAGGCATTTACATTAAAGTTTTAAAGAACAAACCACAGGTAAATCAGTGCTTATCTACAGTGTAAGTGTCTACTTTACCAACATTAATCTGGACCCTGAGGAACAAAAAAATACAAAACACCACTGCATGAACCTTTTAAAGCTTACCTGTGATCTTTCCTTGACGGATTTTCTGCACTTTGTATTTGATGGAGGTGTTGGCTAGCAGATAAACATCATAGGCAGGACTCAAGAGAATGTTTTCAAGAATCAGTAACCGGACCTCAGCAGCATCAACATCCTGCAGAATCATTAAACTATTATTGTCTATGCAACACAGATGGCATAACGTGCTCACTATATCTACTGTCACCCTAACGGACACAAATATGTCTATGCCATACCTAGTACTAAAAATTTGTAAAGCAAACAAAATTAAAGCAGATTAGTAGAAACCTTATAAAGAGGTTCTTGTATTTTGGCTTTGAGTTTGGCATGACCGGTTTTGGTTCCTGAAACCAGGATGATATCCCCCTGATGTCCCACTCGCTCCATCTCAGAGATGTAAGTTGGAGGAGTGTATGCAGACTCTGCAAACCGCATAACTCTGCAACACAGACATCAGAATTACATGGTCAGTAAAGCTTGTGAGGATAAAAAATGCTTTCAATACCTAACCAGGGATGTAAAACCTGCTCCTGGAAGGTCAGTGTCCAACAGAGTTTAGCACCTAGTGTAGTCAACACAAACCTTGACTTACAATACCTAACTAAAATATCTTGATACCAATACTAAAATGATACCACAGCAAAAGCTTGGAACAACTCCAAATAATTTCAACCAAAAAGGATGTCTGTCTTTAATTAAAATTTTATTTGTATGTCATATACATAATCACATATACAGTTTGATATGCAGTGAAATGACTGTTGACCCCTGAAAAACTAAATATGTAAAATAGAAAACTATAAAAATAATAAAACAATAATATAATAAGTATGGCAGGGTACATGTATATGTAGAATATGTATAAATAATTTATTTTTTTAAAATTATATACAAAAATAGAAAAGTTGCAGATAGAAAACATTGGTATTGTCCATTGTTTTTTTCTAAAGTGAAGATTTGCATAGATCTTGTGTGTAACGGAAGCAGACAGTGCAACATGCATGTTTTTGTTGTATTGTGTGCATAGTTCTGTGCAAATATCTGGTGTGATTGCGTCCTATTTGGAGTCTTGGTTGAGAGACCGTATAGCCTGCAAGAAGTTGGTGTTTTCTTCTCAACAGTGTGAACAGACTGTTGTTGGGATGGCTGAGGTCCTTCATGATCTTCCTGACCTTGGTCCAGCACCACTTGCTGTAGATTGAGTGCATGGCAGGGAGTTTGGTACGGATGATGCACTCAGTTGATCGCACCACTCTCTGAAAACCTTGTCTGTCCGACATGGTGTTGTTCCTGAACCAGGTGATGATGTTGGCCGTCCGGATCTTTATGTATATGTAAAATGTAAATACATAATATATAAAATACTATATTTGTTTAATAAATTTGTGATTGAAACTTAGTTATGGTGTTTTTTGAGGACCTATCCATCTGATTTTTCTCAAAAGTAACAGCCCTAATGTAAATTAGCTGTTTTTTATCAAAGTACATTACATGTATGTTGCATAGCTGTGCTCAATTTGCACACTCTGATGTAAACAATCCCAACATGGAGATTCACTGCATGTACGCCAAGCAAGAGAAGCATGTGCATCCCAATATATTAAGTCACATGTGCCATTTATTTATATATTTATATTTAAATATTGAGGTACTTTTTGTCATTTAAAAGACACTGAATTCTGATTTTGTAACTTTTTTTCCATTCAAATGAATACTGTGATAATACCGTATACCATGAGAAACCATAATCAAGTAATCGCAGCATGAAGATGTGACATTGCACAAAAATTACTCAGGTTTAAAGCACTTCAGATTTGTAAAAATATTGCACTCTGGAAAAAAATATCATATGTAAAGTCTACAAAATAAAAACAAAAAATAAAATTTTAAAGTTTAAGGTTTAAAGTAGTCAGTAGGACAGAAGAATGTCTCTGGCAATGTAATTGGTGACAGCATTTGTTATATTTTGCCATTTTTGGCTTTCTGTCAAAAGCTACTTTCTTGCTAAATGATTCAGCCAAAGTATATTGTGTGTGTGTTTTTTTTCCCTGTCTGCTGCAGGTGTGTCGCATTTAACTGACTCCTGTATCTCCCTAAGCTTTTCATAATTCTCATATTCACTTTGATGGGTAGTACGAAGATGGTGAAAGAGATTTGTCGTCAAGCTGCTTTTGACTGTAACTGATTTTCGAGGTAGGCCATCTCATTGTTGGAGATCAATCCGACCACAACTGGGTTTTCAGCAAACTTTATGACATTGGTGGAGTCAGTAGTGCCAATGCAGTCATACGTGTACAAAAAGTACAGCAGGGGGCTCAGAACACAACCTTAAGGGGCTCCAGTGTTGAGGGTGAGTGATGAAGAGACATGTCTGCCCATCCTAACAACCTGTGGTCTGCCAATTGGGAAATTTGAGATCCAGTGACAAAGACATTCTTGTGTCTTTCTTGTGTCCAGGTGGTTATGGGATGTGTAAAGGAGGTGGGAGATGGCATTGTCGGTTGAGAGGTTTGGGTTGTAGGCAAACTGTAGTGGATCCAGTGTGTCTGGTAGTGAAGTCACGATGAAGTCTCTGACCAGACACACAAAGCACTGCATCAATACTGAGGTCAAGGTTACAGGGCAAGAGCTGCATCGGTACATGTCCCCCTCAGCGTCATCCAAAATGGCCTGCAGAGCGGCCACTAGTCCGTCCAGCGTGAGATCTCCTTGCGAACTGAAACTTCCTGCTTGAGCCTTTGTTGATACTTCTGAATGAGGAAGGCATTGTGGCTGGATTTCCCAAATGGAGGGAGTGAGATGCTTTGTAGCTGTCTCCATGTTTGACGTATTTGCTCTTGGTTTGTGTGCGAGTTAAAAATTATTTTACAGATGGCTTAGTGGTGTTTATCAGTTGCCCTGACTGTCAGCAACATACGAAAATAATGCCTTAATTTGCTTTGTCCACAAGCCGATGCAAGCTGTAACATTCAGCAAGAGAACTTGCAACAAGCAAAATCTGATATGACAGCTTTAGCACAGACATTTAAAAAAGTTTGATTTCCAGTCCAGTGCTCCGATACTTTTCTAGTATTAATGTATCATGTAACACTAGCTCCAACCCTAAACATACACACCTGAACCAGGCAATAACGGTCTTAATAGGCAAATTAAAAACTGGAAGGCAGGTGTGTTGAGTCAAGTCAGAGTTAAACTCTGCAAGACACTGGCAACTAGGAACAGGATTGGGCACCCCTGGCCTACGCCATTTGGTCCATAAGCTGAGAAAACACATTAACTCCACACCAAATGTGATAAAGCATTAACTAAATAACAAAAACATTTTTCTGTTTGCACTTTCTTACACACTTCACAGCAAAAATGCAACAAAAGAGCAAAAATACTAACACCCATCTTTCCATCCATGTAAAATTTAAATGAGCAGCTGGATTTTGGTCGAGTGCCTTTTCAGTGTAGGCTTGGTTACCCAGCACAACATCACAGCAATACAAACAAATTGACAAACAAATTAGCTCACTGTATTTTACTGTCACGGTTGGTTGAGATTAACATAGAAAAGAAATCTGAATCATCATCATCTGGTTGTGTATACATTAAACCTGCATTCTTACCGCAGTGAGTTGTAGGAATCAGGGAAACCTGTTGTTTCTGCATTCTTCACAATGGTCCATTCGAACAACAGATTGGCTAGAGTACTAAAGGTGTTTCCTGAGGAATATATGTTACTCATACTGAACATTACATTACAATTACAGAGTGCTAAAGCCTTGAAAGCAAACCATAAAAAGTGCCATAGACGGTTGCATGGATCAATATTTATGACAACCAAAAGAAGATACACCTATTTCACTGTACAGACGGTGTGTGCATGACATTAAGTTAACATGGATGGGATGTGGAATATGTACTGTGCGTACAATGATACAGCCATTTGTTGCACACACCTTCTGAATCAAGGGCATGTATCCTAAGCTCCAGTGGAGAATCCTCCAGGTGAAGTTCTCGTGTTGTTGAGGTAATTTGGATCTCACTAATCACATCTACTATAGCATCACAGCGCAGAACCTGTCCTGTTGCTGAAATCAAGAAAAGTCCCTTAGATCAACCTTACCACTCAGATAGAGGGCATAGGGTATTTAGGCAAAAAGGGACAATAAATGGTTACATATTGATACTTCAGAAATACACACTAGCCCTACATCCCAATTTACATAAGATACATTCTAAATAATATTCGAAATCAAAATTAGTTTGTCCCAAATCATAGTAAGATGAAGTCAGTATTGTTTGCCAGGACCAGTCACACTTAAAGAAAAAAAAAAGCACACTCTAACAGCTGTAAATACTCTCAACTAATTTGCTACAGGGTGATTCTATTTTGAGTTAATAAACCAAATAAGCAATAATTAATCAAATTTACAAATTAAACTATTCAGTAAACAGTATGTGATCCTACATGTATGATTCTTGATAACCAATGTTCACCAAAAGTATTATTAGTATAATATGCTATATTAGTATACAACAGGAAGTTAACAATGATTGACAGATTTTCATCAGCACAGCAGCAGGAACTCACAAATGTCCTCAGCAAGTATAATACTGGTCAGTCTGGACAGCTGATTCGAGCGGGCCTGCAGAACGGCCCTTTTGGAACAATGACGCTCATCAATGTCAACTGCCTCTATACTGGCAACCTCAGGCCTGTTGGAAGACCTGTGGAGTGTGCACACAAACATTCTTTAGTAAGTCTCAGGGTCAATCTCATTTATGGCAGCCCATAGAACCATACATAGCAAAGTTATTTAATTTGGCACACAGATAGAGGACATTCTATTTTGTCGCTAATCTGGAGTTCCTACTCTCTAGTGCCACCAACAGTTCAAAGTTTCACTCAATTCTGCTTATAACCTCTAAAAAACAAAACAAAATGATTTTTTCTCTGAATTCTTCATTATGATTCAGATGCACCCATTCTCCATAATTTTTTTTCAGCAATTTTTGCTGTAAACAAAATTTAGCCCACATCAATGGACATAAGGCTGTATTTTGGCAAAACCAAACTTTTTGATGATTTTTCGTTACAGCGCTAGTTAGAAGTCAAGTGATATACACAAAAGATATTTTTGCTCATAACTTTTGGAATAAAGTTAAAAAGTGGTCTATTTTAATTCCTTTAGACATACCAAGTCTAATCATATTTTTAACATCAATCTGGTCACAGAGCCACCTGGTTTAAAGTAGCAAACTAATAAATCAAATTACTAGTGACTGTATTTCTGTTTTCAGTCAGTTTGCTTAAAATGGTTTTAACATGTTTTAATTGCACATGTTCTGGTTGTTCTAATTGCCAGGTATGCACACATGACTAAATGTACCTTCTTTGTGCTTGACACCATGGAATTTAGGAACAGCTTTGATTATTAAATGGTGTGCCTCAATTTAAATTTAAATAATTTACTTGTGCTATTCAGAACTTGTGACTTGCAATGGACTTTGAAGACCCCCCATCACTTCTTCCCCACTATTTCTAATATCACTGGTGAAAAACATTTTTTTCCTTTTGAGTGTTGTAGGTAGGCTGTGCTAAGTGTGCATATTATTAGATCTGAGTTTTAATATACAGTACTTACTATGCATTTCTGTTAACTCTCCCAATTAAATTGCAATTTGAAAACGAAGCTGGATTCATGTGACTGTATAGGACATTAAACACTATCCTGGTAAACACACTAAATAATTATCTAAGGTTTTAGAGTGAGAGATCACGCAGCACGTGCTTCAGCTGTCACTCGTCACTCTAGTGACAAGCTTTGTATCTTTTTGTCAGGGATAATGCAACTTTATCCATGTCTTTATTTTTATCCATTATCCATATCGTCTTTAAGTACTATTTATCTGTTTTCACCCTTATTAACATGCACTGCAGCAGACAGCATTTACTCAGACAATAGATTCTCATTTACTCTAATAGCACAATATTATAAACTTGTTTTCATTGCACTTACCATCTATAACAGCCTTCTGTTGCTTCCAGTGTAAAATTAATTTTTGTGCTTCTGGCAAGGGGTAATAAAACTTTCGGTATGTTGAGTTTGGCTGCGTGAGTCAAACTGAAGGTGAACAGCGACAGCAGAACGATCAGACTGTTGGCCATCATTTACTCTTTTAATAGTATTCCCAGTGTTTATGAAATGAGTTCACATCCCTTAAATACCGCAAAACTGAAGAAATCACCAGCAGAACTACAGAAACACGAGAAGGCCTTTAACTTTTATTATTAACTTAATACATTTCACAAATTTAAGAGTTAAAAACGCTTTGTAAAAATACCTCAGTCGTAACATCAAACGGAAAGTTACGGCAAGTTCTAGAAAATTTAAATTATTTAAACACGCACTACTGCGTGCCAAATACCCGCCATGAGTTACTATAACGGCGGCGCGATGCATGCTGGGATACGAGCTACGTCATTCTGAGGGCAGATGACGCGGTTCCTTAAAGGCGCATAGCTGAGCACAAATACGGAACGCCAAATGTCCCACAAATAAGCTACTTTCTAGCACGTTTTAACCGAAAAAACGCCGTGTTGATTGTTTTGAACTACGTTAAAAGCTCTGCTCTGAGGTGTAAAAACGCGCGTAAAAACGGCTTTTTTATACTATGATAATTAACTCCTCTTGTTCTTTATGGTATATTAACGTTTAGCTCAAAGTTAAAGTGGAGTTTATTGTCATTTTAGCCAAATACAAGTACTACGATTCTAATGTCATGCTTAGCTCTAGACTGAGGTCTGTGCCTAAATGTCTTTCCACTCACTTTAGATCTCAGACAGTCACTTTGCATGCATCTGGAGATACTGCCGAGTGACTTGCGATCTGCCCTGTTAGAGCTCTATGGGCTTATGTTGATCACACGGCTTCTGTCCGGCAGTGTGATCATTTGTTTGTATGGTATGGCGGTGCCTCTCTATCTTTGGGTCTATCAGAATCTAATCCTTCTTCAACCCAGGTCTTCTGTGTTGTATGTACTTTCTGCAGAGCATAAGGCTTGTTGCTGAGTGCTCATTGGCTTCGGGGTTGTGCTTTATCATGGCTGTTGCTTAGTGATCGGTATTGGCCACTTATTGTGATTTTACTCTTTGCCCCATAGGGTCAGCGACTGATGCAATGTGAGTGAACGTCTTCAAAAAGGGAAGTATCCGTTTACTGTCAAAACCTCGATGAGAGACAGGAATGAACACTTTGTAAGTTGCCATGCTCATGGCTGTGTGTGCTGGAGTTCAGTCCAAGAATCTGAAGCAATGTCACCATGCAGCACATTATATACTGCCCTGAGACTTAGTCAGTATTTGCATGTGATTTGCATATTGATGTGACATTGACCAGTTACTGCAACTGGCGTTATTCAATAAGATTTCAGGAAAAGGTGAGGAAATGGAGTTCCCCCCATAGCTTTAGCGACTGATGCAATGTTCGTTCCCGTCTTTCAGCGAGTCGAGGTTATGATAGCAACCAGATACGTTTTCATTAGTTCTCAGTTATAATTATCAAAATGAAAAGAAATAAACGCTTGAAATATATCAAGCTGTGTGTATACATTATACAATTATACATTATACATGTTTCTCTTTTTAAATGGAAATAGTAAAAATAAATCAACTTTTTGATGATATTCTAATTATACAACCAGCACCTGTATATACGTGGGATATTTATATATGTGACGTAAGACACAGTGAATTGGCACAATGACATGCCCAGTAGTTCTCAGGTGAGACAGGGGATTCACAGATACGAGCTGTAAGTTCAATTCATAGCTGAGCCCTGGACAAATAAAATTCAATGTGTATGCCTGCATTACTTCAACAGACCCTTTTCAAGAGACTAGAGTATCCTCTTATGGTCTACAGCCAATAGCAGAAAACTGAGTTTACTGTGTGTGGTCTGATTAGCGTTCTGGTCAATTTAGAACATGAGGAAACACAATGCTAAACTTATAATCCTTCACTTATCCGCAATTAAGATATGAAATTATTGGACTGTAGATGGCGCCACACAACTAACCAGTACTGGACTGATCCTGGTTAAAAAAATAAGTTGTTAAAAATATGTTAATAAAAAATATGTTGAGCACTGTTGTCACAGATCCGGTCTCTGTGGTCCCCTCCAAAAATCACCAGCGGAAGCCATCCCGGGAATACTACAACTACAACTCCCATAGGCCCGTACCTGGGCCATGCCCCTCACAGGTGGTGGCCATCTGTACAGAGACGATAAGACTTTAGACCTGGGAAACCTGTACCAATATGGCAGCGGTATTGACGCATGATCAGGGGGTGGATGTGACGTCTAGTGTATATGTCTATGAGAAGGTTGGATGTCCGCCATTTCTCAACGAGAATGTAGCCGCCTGGCAGAAGAATTTGACGTGCGAATGAAGCGTCTGAACTCAAAATGTTCACACGTTTAAGCGTAGTTCAAGCATTTATATTGGATTAATTCATAAAGGGTCATTTTAAAATGATAGATGAAAAAGTCACTGATACCTGCTCACAGTGAACCCCTCTATGTGCACAGCAGAAATCAATTCATTTCACTGTATAATTTTTGAGTAATTCTTCTTCAAATCACATGACCTTTTAATATCATTGAACTATAGCGGTTATTTGATTCACTGTAAAATGGACATTTTTGCTGATATGTAGTCACAGTGAACCCCTCTATGTGCACAGCGAATATCAATTCATTTCACTGTATACAGGTCCTTCTTAAAATTAGCATTAGCAATTAGCATTGTGATAGTTCATTATTTTCTGCAAAAGGATTCACGACCAAGTATTGAGTGCATAACTGAACATAATTATTTGAAGGTTGACTTTTTTTGTATTAAAAACATATTTCTTTTATTGGTAGGATGAAATATGCTAATTTTTTTTAGATAGGAATTTGGGGTTTTCATGAGCTGTATGCCAAAATCATCAATATTAAAACAATAAAAGGCTTGAACTACTTCAGTTGTGTGTNATGAATCTAAAATATATGAAAGTCTAATGTTTATCAGTACATTACAGAAAATAATGAACTTTATCACAATATGCTGATTTTTTGAGAAGGACCTGTAGTTTTTGAGTAAACAGTTTGGGTGTTATTAGATGGCAAAAGGAGTTTTAAGTTAGGTACAAGTTTTCTACCACTCAGATTAGGAAAAAGTATAAAAAATGATTTTGCCCACCCCTGCTCCAAAGCCGTTTTACTGTTAATTCAAGCAAGTGCACATAGTATGTGATTTTAAATGCAGGGACACTATTTCAGATACTGTGTTCCATAATACAATGCACTCAGCATTTCCAAAGTGACAGAAACATGGCAAACATTTGAGGACCGCTAACAGTTAGGCCATTGGACCAAAATACAAAACGATGTTTTCCAAATAATTTATTGCAAGCACATATCTGGATATTTATGCACACACAAAATTACCAATTACTATAAAAAAACAACTGAAACATACACTTTTAAAAAACCGTTTAATGCATGTGATTAGGGGTCTAATGAGTAAAAGCACAGTTAATTCATGATATACTTCATGGGAATCTGTCACATTAATAAGTGATACTACAGACATGATTCCAAGTCAGCGTCACAATTAATCCAAAATGTATCAATATTAATAATAATACAACAACAAAAAAACCCACCAAAACAATGACACAATTCTAAATCTCATATAGTAGCCAGGAACAAAATACAGTATCACGATAAAAAAGCTGTACAATAATAATTTGAAGCATAAAGGGAAAAACAGCAGATAAAATAAGTTTAGAGAACAACTACAAAAAGTACAATTCACAAGTTTATTCAGTTTTATGATTACTTTGACTTCCTTCGTTTCGCCTGAGTGGGACTGGCTCCAGTGTTTGATTCTTAAAAGACAAAAGGAGATAAATTTTGTTACCAAATTATCAGACATTTTCTGATTTAAAAAAAAAATCCAAGCTTGACAAAGATGAACACAACTAAAACCATGTGCAGACTGCGTTGCAGTTATTTGTGTACTAACCAACTATTTTATTAAGTGCACTTCTTTAGGTGCTATTGCAAATATCTAATCAGCCAATTGCATTGAGTGAGTTAATTTAGATGTGGAAATTGTCAAGATCTGCTGAGTTCAAACCTTGCATCAGAATGGGTGATTTATAACATGTTGCTGGTTTCGCATATTTCAGAAAATGGTGATCAACACATGCACAACCATTTCAAAATGGTCAAAATAGTCTGATCAGACCAAACACCCAATAAGTGTCAATTCTGTGGTAAAAGAGACTTGATACCAGTCAAATAAACACAAAGTAACCAGTAAGTGAAAATGTGTCTATTTATGCCACACTTCAATTTGGCATTTAGAACTGTAATAGGCACCTTTTCCTGTGTTAGGTAAGGCTGGCCCTGGCCTTGCAGATCTCTTTCGCTGGCTATTATCAGGCAGTTCCTCCTCAGGTTCCTTGTCTGTTCGTGAACTTCGTCGACTAGGACCTTTAGTCTTTTCAGTAGTGGCCCTTGTATCCCTAGAAAATAAACAGTGCAACAGAGATGAGGAATTGGGAAAATGTTACAGTCTTGTATACTTTGCACACATACTATTTTCCCTTGGCTTTGGGATTCAACAGTTCTCGTTGGTCTTAACATGCCACAACTGGCTCCAGTAAATCTAGAACTCCTACATGCTGTTTTTTCTCATCTATCACAGACAATGCCCTTCCTGTTCATGACCACGTTTATTAAAATGGTCATGTTGCCAATGCATGGAATCTACAATGTTGGTACATACGTACCTTGAGGCTAAGTTGAAAGGCATCTTTCTTTTCTTTGCCCATCTGATATAGAAGTGGAAAAACAGCAGTAAACTGCTTACATGTAGAACATTTTTTGTTTTCCCAAAATTTGACTGAAGATCAAGTATAAGAATAATCTTCCATGTACAAGAATAATCAAGAATAATCATCAAGTACAAAAATAACCTTCCAATATAATTCCATAAAATGTCAATGTTTTTCAGAGAAGCCTGTTACTTGCACACTGAACCAACAATGATTAGGGCATATTCAGATTAAGATTTGATTAACAGAGTTAAAATCAATCTTAAAAGTTACATTAAAACTATAGAAAAGTATCCACAACTGATGATAAATGAATTTGAAGATTATTTCTTACAAACAGAATTATGTATTGCCTTACCCTTGTTCTGCTGCATTCATAATCTCTTGTCCTGTAAACAGAGATAACTTAAAATGAGTTGTCTTTGTAACTACACACGATCAATGCATTAAGGAGCTTTTATGATGAGAGAAATGTTATATATGTAGTTGAATATTAATTCATGTTAATGTTTATTATGTATCAAACATGAGTGCACCGTGTAGACCACATTTAGAGCCGTTTGCTAACATTATAAGAAAAATGTATTGCATGTGGTTGAATATTTATTCATGATTATTCATGAATATTTATTCACCCATCCTTATGTTGCACACATAACTTGGGTGATATGAATGTAATAAAGGCATAAGATTGATACTGATTAATACTGATCTATGTTTTTTTTTTAAACAAATGGCTCAGCAGAAATCCAATCTAGTGTGGTGGCACTTCAGTGAGCCTTTTCCAGGAAAGGCTGTGTGTGCTGTATGTTTTTTGTTTTGTATTACTCTTTAAACTTATGTTAGGAAAGCCATTTGCACTAAAATGAGATTATGTAAGTTAAGAACACTAAAATTTAGGCCTAAGCATTAAATGACTGGGTAGGAAATAGTTGGTTACTTTTAAAATACTACTATACCAAGTATAGTACAGTCTGCAGTGTATTATGCTGCCTGCTTATTGCTACTGTGTGAAATACTGTAGTTATTTAATTTGTTTAAATTAGCTGCAACAAACGATTATTTTCATAATTGATTATTCTGACGATAAATTTTTCGATTAATCAGATGTAAAATTCCCACAATTTTTAAAATACATATTTTGTTTATTTTAAATTAAAGTCACACACTGGGTGTTACAAATGTTAATCTCAAAGTAAAACTGTACATTATTTCTTATATAAATAGGCAGAACAAAACCACAAGAAGTAGAACTACAAAATGCTGGATCACTGGATTGAGTCACTGGTCTTTCACTGCATGTCAGTGACCAGCATTTTGAGGATGGCATCAGTTACAACAGCTGCTTCTTGCGGAGTGCATGGCTGATTTTTCTCTGAACAAACTCACTCATGGTGTACTGTAAAAAAACCCAACATATTTATAACGGTTTATAGAAAACACTGTGTATGAATAATAAAGCATTGATAATTAAACTACTCATATTGTTTATGTTTTTGTTTTGGTAAATAAGGTTACATTAGTTAACATGAAGTAACAATTAACTCTACCTCTACAGCATGTATTAATATTTGTTCATGTTAATTCAACAGTTACCAACAGTTATCAGTACATTATAATAACTAGATTGCTTCTGCTATATTAACTATGCACACTGTAAGCACACAAAAGCAGAATAAAACTGCAAACATACAGAAACAGCAGATAAAACAAATCTGAATGAAACTTACCTCTCTGGTGTTTCGCCATCATCAGTCACTTCTGCGGTGCGACAGGAGCTCCACTTTCCAAAGTTTGCACGTTACAACTTTCCTCACAAAATTTAATGAAAGTGCTCTCGTGCCTTAGAGGACTTGAGTCGTGTGCATTTCTCTGCTGTTGCTGTACATGTATTCTCTGCTATACTTATAAAGAGCGTGTTTTTCCCAAAATGCCATTATCAAACTTGTCATAAAGTGTGCATGTCAACTAATCGATAATGAGATTGTTTCAGCAGTAGTTTAAATACTTATTTTCAAAGAATTACTTGAAGAATTAAGAGTACTGCATTTTTTGTTTTGTTTATATTTAAATGTATGTTTGATAAAGTTTAACAAAGATTAAGCTGTTAAATGCAACATTACTTGTTCTACCTCAACTTTCTACCTCTTTTTACTGCTTGTTAAATATTGCTCATATAAATGTTTAATAAATGAAATAAGTCCAATAAATGTTTGTCTTTTTTAAATTGAGACGCGTAATACACACAGACACACATTTTATATATATATACTGTATATACGTAAATATGCACACACACACACACACACACACACACACACACACACACTTTTAATAAAAGGGTAGTCGTTTACCAGTTTGGCCACTTGAAGATTGGTCATGTTGTGCAGTTTCAGCATGACCTGTATAAATTACAAAAAAAATTATATAAAAACCATGAAAAACAAAAACAAGTCTTATATACCATTGAAAAGTAGTTACCTGAAAGGTTTGGAGCAACAACTGGTTTCTTTGTCACAGCTATGTCAGGTACACTAGTTACAACCAGTGAAGAAGGCTGCTGGTCACCAGGGTGTTGTTGAGATGTTGCTGTGGAAGAGCTGGTGCTAGTAGAAGTTCCTAGAGCAGCATTAAGTGAAGCAACTGAAGTTGCAGGCAAACTAGTGGGTGAAGTCGTAAGTGGTGAAGAATTAATAACATGACTAGACAAGTGAGGAATGGCAGAGCTAGAAGAAGGGGGTGATATATTAGATGTTGATACAGTGGGGACCGGAGCAAGAATGGGCACATGGTCAGAAGCCCTTCCTTTTGCAGACTGTTGAGACGCTGTTTGAACATTAAGAATTGTCACTGGAGCAGGAGGCTGAAGCGAAGATAACATTTCAGATGTAACTGCACAAGAAGCATGAGATGTAGAGATGTCCACAGTTTTTCCTAACTGGGTGATGGGGATTTGCTCATTTTGTCCTTTGTCACTGCTTGAAGAGGTTATAGGTACAATATTTGTGCTTACAACAGTTTGGACTGGACTGCTTTTAGTTAACGTTGTTGGAGACAATGGATTTCTGTGGGCAGTAGCTGTGGCTCCTGAGCTAGAGCAAGCAGTTGGAGAGGATAAAAGCTGCTGAAAGGGTGAGGACATGCTAGAGTGTGAGCATGATTGTCCAACAGGGATAGGTTTTAAGGCACTAGCATCTGAAACAGATTCCTGTTTTGAAACTCCAGTGCTAGGCTGTTGAGTAGTTGGTACTATGCTTGCAGGTGAAGCCTGACTTGAAGGTGGTTGAATCTGAAACTGCCCAATGACTGTGCATCCTTGCTGACTAGTAGCTATACTGACAGCAGATGTGTTTGTTGTCATAGGTGTTGATGATAATGCAGTGGCTGGTGATGATGTAGTTGACACTGGTGTAGGAGCAAGCTGGATATTTGCAGAGACTATGGAACCAACCATAGTAACAGGCTGAGATATGATATTAGTACTAGATGGAACAGATGTAGTTTGAAATATTGAATACACGGGCCCTGCAATAATTTGTGGGCGTGTGTTGGTAGGGTTTTGTTGACGAACATCCAGAGACTTGTTGTTTTTATTGGGAACAGCAAGTACCTTGGACACAATAGCTGGTGGAACCACAGAAGCAGTGTTGGTAGCAGAGCTTATGGGATTGGAAGTTACAAAGACTGTGATCTGGTTTTGTGAAGTTGGTACAGATGAGATGGGTCTTTGCAGTACTGTTTGAGATGTATTTGAGATGGGCATAAGGTTATTATTGGAACTGACTGAAGTGTTGGGAACTGAAGTGAGGCTTAGAAGCACAGCCTGGTTTGAATTAACACTGGCACTGACAGACTGTAGATTTGGACTGCTACTGGGGACGAGATTTGGGCTTGATACTAAATCTGATTTTGTTTTCTGATCAGTTTCATTTGTAGACAAAGAAGCTCTGTCTGTGCTCTGCAAGATGACAGAATTAGATTGGCTCTCTTGGGCTAGTGGAGGGCAAGGGCTTTCTTTCTGCATAGAATCTCTACTTGTATGAGGAACACTTTGAGATTTTACTGCTGACAAGGATGGGGCACCTGTATTGTCCAACAGCTGATTGAGAGATGTCGGAGCATCTTTAAAGCATGGTGATGTGGCAGAGCCAAGCTCTTGTTGAGGTACTGTCAGAGTCTGCTGTCTACTGTCACCATGCTGCTCAACTAGTTTGTTAGATTCTTGACCTTTGAGCTCCTCAGATGGCACCTCAGGGATTGGCATTTTAGGAGCAGACTGCTCTCTTGCCTGAACTGTCTGATGATGCTCTGGCTGTAGAGTCACTGCCTGCTCATCTTTAACTTTATTAGCATTACCAGGTAAGGTTTGCAGATAATTTAAATTCTTTTGCAATTCCCCAGGTCCCCCAGGAGATGAAGATGTAGTTGGGATGACTGTGGCGGTACTAACCATCATTGTCTGTAAACCCATCGTTTGCTGCTGGTGTGGAGATGTCAGTAAGGTTTTGGTCCCTTTCTGTCTTCCAGGGCTTGGAGTGGCAGTTTTTCTGTTTGAGGCGGGGCTGGATCGGCGACTATTACTGGGACTAGCCCTTTTTGCTTGTCCAACTACAGATTGTTTGTCTTGTTTTCCTCCTGAACTTACCATTCCACCACCTGATGAAAAAGACTGTGGGGCACTATTATTGCCACTGGAGTTATTGCTGACAGGAAGAGTTGCTAGGTTTGGTGGAGCCTGGCCAATTGCTTTAAGAGTAGTTGGGTTTAAACCTTGCTGATCAAAGCCTCGATTAAGATTTGGCTGCCGTGGTGGCAGAGGAATATTAATTTTAGGAGGAAAAAGACCAGCAATAGAGGCATTCAGCCTTTCAGGGGACAGATTTATCTCAGAGGGTTCAGTACTGGGTGGACGGTTGGTTGGAGTAAGAGGGTGATGATATGGTCTGGGACTAGCACGGTTAGGGGTTTTGGGACGAGAGCTTTGGGAAGTTGAAGGGGCATTAGGAAAGTGAATATTATGTGAACTAGCCATTGCTACCATCTGCTGTGACTGCTGTTGGGGACTTGCTCCTGGTTGGTGGGGTACTGATAAAGGCACAGGTTTCATTACATGAGTATTAGCACCTTGGTTGGGAATGATTTGTTGATTTCCATTTCCTGATTGTGGCCCATTATCAGGAGGTCCTCTGTCCAGCAAGCTTTGAGTTCCAGGGGTATCCTCAGGCAACCCTGGTGTTTGTTGTCCAGCCTCTGAAACAGGTGTTCTTCTTGGTGGTACAGTAGAAGGTGGGTTCACCATGATTGGCATTCCCCTGGCTTTATCTGGAGAAGGTGGAACACCTCCATGGCCTTGAAGATCTATCATTACAGGCATGGTTCCCTGCTGTGATACAGGCATTCTCTGAGCAGGATCATTAGGATTAAGAAATGTCTTTGGCATGTGCCCACCTTGTAGTGGCATTCGATTTTTAGCTTCATGTTGCATTTTAAGCATCATCATCATTTGTTGTTGTTGTTGCTGCAACTGCTGTTGTTGTTGTTGCTGCTGTGATTGTTGAAGGTGTTGTGGTGGCTGTTGTTGTTGCATCTGTATTGATTGTTGTGAATGAATCTGGGGCTGGACGTGATGAGGTCCTTGAGATGTTCCAGCCTGACCTAGAGAGCCTTGCATACTCTGCATTTGCATCTGTTGCTGTTGCATTTGCTGCTGCTGGATTTGTTGTTGCTGCTGTTGAATCTGTTGTTGCTGCATTTGTTGTATCTGTTGCTGTTGTTGTGAGGCCATGAATTGCATTGGCATTTGCTGTAATACCCTTTGATCTCCAGGTTGTCCAGACAAAACTACAAATAAAAAAAAAAGAATTTTCCCACAATTAAAAAGATTCACATAAAAAAAACTAATAATCAAAAAGACCTATTCAATTACTTACCAGGCCGATTAACAAATTCAGAAAGTTTTGAGCTGGAGTCAATGCCAGCCCCTTGATCACTACCCAATCCTTGCATTTCTACATCCTCCATTCCATGAGGCAATGAATCCAGACCGCTAAAACCATGGAGGGATAAACAATCTTTGTAAATTTACTTTATGGAAAACCACAGAATGAAAATTCCTCATAATTTACTCTCATGCCATTTGAGAGTGACAACTGAGTTATTTTAAGTAATATCTTAGAGTAATATACCAAGACCAAGAAAACACACATACATTATACTCTCGCTATACACTATTCCAGTGGGCAAAAAGGTTTATTTTTAGTGTATTTAGCAATCAATGTCACATTTGAATGTAAACATCTGTATAAACAGGTAAACCCAACATGGCAGCATGGTACCCAACTGCGAATCTTGCAAAAACCAATGAGCAAGAACAATATTGATGTCCTGCTTTAAATTTAATGCTCTCTTATTGTTTACACGGATTCTTACAAATGTATTGTATTGCCTTAGAAAATTGCCCAGCTTGCTGTTTGACTATAGTAGACCTTACCAAAGACCTTCTGACTGTTGTCCTTCAACTGCCTTGATTTTTTTCTTACGAGGAGGTTTTTTCTTTTTTGGCTTTGTCTGGTTAGCAGCAACTCCACCTGTTCCTTGCTTCCCACCAGGCCCAAACTGGCTTGCAGAAATATCACTTTGGAGAAGATTAACTAATAGGGGACTGGTTAATGTTACATCCTTGTTTACTGGAAATCCACCTGCTTGCCCACAGGGCATCTGACCACCAAACTGTGGATTAAAGGACATTCCATGACTAGGAAAATGTCCATTGCCCAGCATAGCCTGATGTTGCTGTTGATTCTGCATGTCAGGAACCACCTGTTGGCCAATATCAGCATTTACACTGCCATCTCCTAACTGATGTGGAAGTTGCTGCCCGGCTTGTTGCTGCTGAAGCATCACCTGCTGTTGCTGCTTTTGCTGCAGCTGCTGTTGTACTAAATGGTGATTTCCTGGAGGTCTTATTTGAGGACCTTGCATTCCTAATGCTTGGTTATGGCTGCCATTCATTGAAATTTGTTGAGACTGTTGCTGCACCATTTGCTGATGGGGTTGCTGAAGCTGTTGAATTTGTTGCTGTTGTGGCTGTTGGTGTTGCATAGTCATCTGCTGTTGCTGTAACTGCTGCTGCAAATGAGCCATTTGTTGTTGTTGTTGTTGTTGCTGCTGATGTTGTTGTTGAGTCATCTGTTGCTGACCAATCTGAGACTGAAACTGAGGCATGTTACCTTGGATATTAGGTGAGGGACCTCTCATCATTTGGCCTTGCATGACTGCAGGTTGACCTTTTGAGCCAAATGCCTGTTTATTTTGTAACTGATTAGCTACCATCATTGCATTTTGCTGTTGTTGCTGCTGCTGCTGTTGTTGCTGAAGTAATAATGCCTGCTGTCCCTGTCCTCCACTGTGTTGATTTTGGCTCTGCATTACTACCCCTTGACCCTGTGGTGGCATCATTTGCTTGGGAGGGGTCATACCTCGCTGCCCTGCATTTACTGGTCTGGACAAGACAGTCTGGCTCCCCACTTGACTTTGTGCCATTTGACTTTGAGAGGAGGCCACTACCTGTGTCTGATGCTGGGACTGTACACCCATCATTTGAGTCTGAAGGCCTTGCTGCGGCTGCCCCATACCAACACCTGAGGTGGTGCCTTGGGGTTGGGCTGGCATGCCTGTGTGGTGGCTCATTCCACCAAGGGGATTGGGCTGCATGTGATTTGGTGCCGAGGCTGAAGTTTGGCCACCTATAATGAGATTTATATAATGAGGCTTTAAATAATTGGTTTATGCTAAGAGTAAATTATTACAATTACCACTTTTATATACTGAAAATGTAAAACAAAAAGTAAAACAATCAATACTTAATCTTACTTGAGTTTGCCATGCTCTGGCTGTTTTGTAGCTGGGGTGTACTGCCTGTTCCACTGGTAGCAACCTGTCCTTGTGCAAAGTTCTGGTTTATGGGGGCGTTTGGGAACCCCATGGGCATTCGTTTAGGTATCCCTACTTTAAAAACAATTTAAAAAATACAAATATAAAATTTTTTTAGTATACTTTTTTCTATTAAAAAATTATTTAAACTTGCGAATACAGGAAACAATCAAGAAACAAGAAAACATTCGACTTTCACAACTTTCAATAGAAAAACAGTAGCTCAACATACCTCCCATACTACTTTGTGAAACCTGTCCATGTTGTGGAATTCCCATAAAGCCTTGTTGCATGTTTCCTTGCTGGCCCATCACAGCTCTTCCTGGTGATCCAACACCCTGTGGGAACCCCTGGGGTGTTGTGGGACGTGGCCCAAGTTGTCCCTGTCCCATCATTGGGGGTGTGCTGGGTGAGCCTTGCTGGAAAGGGGAAGATGAAGAACCTGGAGACTTAGCTGAAAGATTCCCTTGTGGAGTAGAGGAGGGAGGAAGTGGAGGAGGTGCTCTTGAGCTGAGCACTCCCGGGGCTCCCTGGGGGCCTTTGGGCTGAGGTGTTGCAAATTGGTTTGCCCCTGCCTGGTGCTGTGTCATTGTATTAAATACCTGTCCTGTCTGTTGGCTGCCAAATGGATATGGTGGTGGTGGATGACTGGGTGTTTGAACAGATGCCAAAGAGGGTTGCTGCTGTCCCATTTGTGGCTGAGGTGGGTTTTTTCTCCAACCTGGTCCCATTGAACCTTGAACAGGTGGTGGCTGTAGAACACCAGAGGTCAACTGGTTCCAGCCAGAAGGTACAGGCATTTGGTTAGAGGGGTTGAAAGGACCACGTGCACCACTTAGTTGAGCCAGCTGAACCTGTTGTTGGTGCTGTTGTTGTTGCTGAAGCTGCTGTAGGGCTGCAGGATTTAACTGCCGATTTGCTTGCATGGCTTGTATGTGATGGCCTGGAGGGACCATGGTGCTGAGTGGCCCATGTCCCACTTGTGGAGGTTGGAGTTGTTGTTGCTGTAAGGCTAGCCCTGTCATAATTGAGTACAGAAATATGAACAAAAATGTTAACAAAAAACAATTGATTTGCTCTGTAAAAAAACTGTGTGAAAAATGCATGTGGCAAATCTGCTGCACTGTGGTACAGGCACAATCATAAGAGTAATATGCTATAGTAGTAATATGCTCTGGCACAAAATAAAACAACTCACTCATTTAGCTAACCAACTGTTTGCCTGGTAATACACAGCATAATTTAAGGTAACTGTCAAATAAAGTTGTACATTATGGACAAAAAAACAGCAGTGTTTTTAAGAGTCTTTCAAGCAGTATTCTAAAAGATGACAGTTCATTTTTAACAGATGTGCATTTAAAGTATATAGACAGAAAACAAAACAAAAAAAAGATGAGAAGATGACCAAATTACTATTGCACCATTGCCAGAAGGAACTTCTCTGAAAACAATGAATGGTAGGCACTTGCATTTAAATCTGTAAATAATTGCAGAATATTTAAAGTCCATCTTAAGTGGTGGCATTATGACTGTGACACACTATAACTCATACATCATTGTGATCAGCCCACAACAATTTAATGTAAATCACTCAATGCCTGCAAAAGATGAGACACTTTCTTCTCCTTTTATTTGTGTCCTGTACCAGAGGGTGTGAACAAACCCCTGGACCCACCCATGTCCCAGCCACTACACAAGCCTAAGGTGACTAACAGTATGCCAGGTTTTATGAATTTTTTGAACATGTTAAGACTACTAAAACCTTGAAAAAAATCCTAGGAAAAAATAATAAATCCTAAGAGAAATAATAATCAGACAAAAAACAGAAAAGGTTGTTTTTCCCTTCATAATTTCAGTGCTCATGTGCCAAATAACAAAATCTTACACTTGCACAGACTGTCAAAACATAAAAGCAGCAGCTGAGTAGCAGGTGGCAAATCATGGTTTAGCTGTCATGTGAAAATAGTAATGCTGTTCATAAATTTGAACTTTTCATAATTAAAAAAAATCAGAAATTCCATTCAGGCATAAACCAAGCAAAACATGGCACATTGTCTAGAATAAGAACTAAACTTCTGTTGAAGGTTTAAACCTCTACCTGTCTGTGACGGTGGTCTTGGTGCTCTTGGATGTATCTGTCCACCACTATTCTGTGCCATACCCTGTGCAGCCATGTTAGCCCCAGGGGGCATCATAGACACCGAAGGGTTATTCATTCGTATTCCAGCTGAAAAATAAAACCTCAGTCTATAATTTCCAAGCAAATATATGCTTAAAGAACATAGACAACACACGTGTGCGTAATTATGTATAACATTATTACCCTGACCCTGTTGCATGGGGAAACCAACATCCATCCTCATCTGACCAGGGGCACTAAGTGGTCCATTTATCCTTATTTCTTGACCTTGGTTTTGTCCAACAGCAACATTAATGGCTCCCTCACCTATAAGAGCCCATTAAGCAAAAAAAGGTGTCTAATAACAGTCTTGGTAATATTGTTTGTCACCTACCCTTCCTCTTTCATCACAAATCATTCAGGCTATTTGTACCATTGGCAGCTTGTAATGCTTACTGTGCCATGTCTTAAGTGTGGAAACAGAAGGTTTGATTGTGCTACAAATTCATACCTTCAATCTGCACAGACAGAATGCCCAGATCACGAAGTTGCTGCTGGTTGTTTTGAGCAAGGAGGCGCAGTCGCTCAGCAGCCTCTCTGGGGATGTTGAAAGTAACTCGTACACTGTTCCACGGCTCTATGTGCTTGGGTTTAAGTCTCTTAGTACCTTCAACAGACAGATAGAGAACAGAACCGGAGCAAATTAACTGAGTTGAACCATCCAGAGTTTATATCGGAACACTATTAAATAGTCAGTCTGTTGACATTGTTAACTGTTATAAACATTTGCATTCCACAACTGATCGCAAATTGAATGTCTTACAACATGGATCGCATTTGTAAGAAAGCAAATTGCGATTATTTTTTGTTAGAGAAACTAAATTTACCACTACACAAAATATTGTGCAATCTGGTATATGAGAGCATTCTGGATTTTAATAACACTTTGGTACCAACAACTGACATCACCTATTAAAATACAAATTGTATGTGATTGTAAGCTGGAAAATAGCTGGTAAATGATCTAGAGATCTAAATAAATCTCTTTCTGTAGAACAGTTCATAGCTCAACAAAGGATATTAAAAACAAAAATGCTGTTAATGTAACTGTTATGAAGATTCATTAAAAATCCTGTCCTCCACCAAAGGTCTGAAACATTATTAACATTAGGACTATCACTTTTTAGTTGATATTCAAATGTATCAGCCAGCCTGAGCGGACAATTATTTTGGGTTTAAAATCCTTTTTAAAACCACAGACTGACCTAGTAATAGCATATTTGGCATCCCATTTAAAATTATATCCAGCTTCTCCTGAAAGTCCTCATCTGTCATATTCCCTTGAAAAGCCACATAGATGTTGGAGTTTTCTGTAGGGACGAAAGGGCTACTGGAGTTGTCGTATTCATCTTCTACTCCGGAGTCATGATCTGTGCACAAGACAGCCTGTAGCCTGAGCGGAGTCTTCCCATAGATCTTAGATGAGCTGTGTTGACGAGCCATTGCTGTTCACCAAAAGACATGCGTCGCATCTGGAGTCTGCAACACTGCACAAAAAAAATAGGTTGTGGTTTTGAAATTAAAACATATAGCAATTTTTTTGGTTTTTTTTGTTTTTCAGAAATGTAAACATTTTAGAAGTACTAATATCTCATGTAGACAATTATTGAGTAATTAATAATTATTAATAATTATAAAAAAAATGACCAAATGTGCATAAGCGACTATCTTAAATATTAACTACATAATTGCATGTTCCCATGCAAATAAGATCCCAGTATGGTGAGTGTGTGCCAAATTTTATGCAATTTTAAGCATACAACAATATATTTAAGAGTTACAAATTTTTTTAACTTTACATCAGCCATGTCACTACATTATTCTTACAAAGTCTGAAGTGACTTGGTTAAATACAAGTTGACTATGGTGCTATGACTGTGACAAAAGTCATATCAATTGGAGTATCACAAGCCCACAACAATAAACATATTCTTAAGTTTCACTTTAATTTGTCAACGGATACTGTTGATATTAGAAACTTTCTTTTTCCCGAATTTTTCACCATAATTTTACCATCTCGCCAAGGCAGCACTGCTCAAGATGTTCAATAATCCCTTCGCAATTTAGGATCTTTAATGTCTTTACATAATATTTGCCAGATTCGAGTACCAGATTACATGTACTAAATTTGGTAACTGAAAACAAAATGTTTTTCTTTAGTCAAACCAGGGTGCTACAGATGCATGTGAAAAAGCCATCTCGTTTTGGAAAGTCTGCTGCTGATTACTGCCAATTGGAGGCAAAGCAGATGCTTCTCAGATTAAAAAAAAGAAGAGACTGATAAAACTGATGAAAGATCCAAGATGGAACACGACACATGACATGATCTGCCGTGCCTCTGAACAGCATGCGGTAATTTTTGAAAAGAAAATGTCCTACTTGGAACTCAGCACTTCGGAGTGGTCTGTTGTCGAAGAACTAAAAGAGAGACACACTGAAGCTAGGGCTGAAACAATTAATCGTTAACATTGATGATAATTGATAATGAAAATCGTTGTCAATGAATCTCTATCAATTAGTTGATATGCGCAGTTGTGCACTTGAGCAAGGCACCGAACACCCAACTGCTCCCCGGGTGCCACAGCAAAAAAACTGCTCCGGGTGTGTGTTCAATACCGTGTGTATGCACTTTGATAAATGTGGGTAAAATGCAGAGCACAAATTCTGAGTATGGATCACCATACTTGGCCACCTGTCACTTCAATTTATGACAAGTTTTAAAGACGCTTTAAAGACATTTTAATTACGGATGTTAGTCAAAAGACGCTGATCTGCAAACTGTGCCAAAATCAGTTACAGTCAAAAGCAGCTTGACGACAAATATCTTTCACCATCTTCAAACTACCCACCATAGTGAATATGAGAATTATGAAAAGAAATTTTTTTGCTATTGATTTGAGCCCACAGACTGAGCACGGCTCTTAATCGGAAAATGAATCTTCCAATTAATCGTTCATGAAAATAATAATTAGTTGCAGCCCTAACTGAAACCATTCAAAATTGCAATTTAGGCCCTCTCCACTGATGCCTACCCCACAGCACCTGCAGTCCTGCCTCTATAACATGTTATGCTCTCTCAGCTGACCACTCCACACACAACACAGAAAGCAACTATTAATGAAGTGAAAGGTAGGCTATTGCATTTTCTTTTTCTTCTATTCTTTCTTTCTCCAGATTATATCTTCACAAGCAGCTCATTTTGACTCAGCATATTAGAATTACATGAGAATAAGATTAGCAGGTGACGCAGAGCTGTTTACGCGTCTGTTGCTGCATTTCATAATTTGATCTGAGATTAAGCAAAAGCATTTGTGTGGGAATTTCTCACATATAAAAATTAATATTCCCTGAATATAATCTATCAAGATAAAACAGTTAAAAACATGAGCTAAAAAGTAATTAGCTCAATTGGTTTTAGATACAATCATTAAATCATTGTATTATTTCCGTTCTCTTTATCCAGGATGTGTATAATGGTATCCAGGCGCTTAATAATTACATGAACCTCCTCTCCCTGAAGACAGCAACATGATGCATTGGTGGAGAGACACAGGCTGCAAAAAATACCCACTTCTCCCAACACTGGCGCGCAAATACCTGTGTGCCAGGCACGTTTGTGCACTTCAAACATGTGTTAGAGTAAAAAGAGAGTCGCACTTGATCCAGATCAAGCTGATAGATTGGTGCTTCTGGCAAACAACATTAAGAAATAAATTAATCAAGGCCTTACTCCTGCTGCTGTCTGCTATTTATCAAGTTATTGTTTGTGTAGTTCTGATTCAGTTTTTTACATTGCATAAAGCCTAATTGTGATTCATAGTGCCACTTAATATATATTAAAGTTAATAACCTGCTGTTTCAAACATTAGTTTGTTTAAAATGGACAGATATTTTGTTTTACTTGTTGGCCAACAAATTAACAGGCTGTTAGACTACTATTAACAAATGTATTTTAATGTAAATGTATTTTAAATTTCATTAGAATATATTCAAATTTGTCATTAATAAATGTGTGATTGAATCTCCTTTATGGTGTTTTATTGTGGTGGGTCGGAAGGTGGGGGGCAGGGCTTGTAGATATTCAAATATATTTGAATGCTTAACATTCTTTCAAATTTGATATGACAAAAGTGAAAGTCCAGGGGTGTGACCAACTTTGGAGTGTCTAAGACAAATTCTATAGCGCTACCATCAGTTCAAAAACTCCCTTTTCATATGGCTATTACTTTTAAAACATTTGATCTAAAAAAACATTCATACTTATCACATTTGATTTGCCTCATCACAATCATCACACCCCATGTTACATCAACACTGCACACATTACAGTAGCAGCAATTTTACAGTACAGTATATTTTTGCTACTACTAATTTGGCTAAAAAATTGGCTCATATGATCTTTGGACCGAGCCACACACACAAAAAAAATCAACTGAAAATAATTTTTATTTTTTAAATTTGTTCAAAATTTTAAGGTACATCTTAATGTCAAAACTAAATTGTTTTGGAGGTAGTTCCTCATTCAGACATTCTTTGCTCGATCAATACAAAACTTATTATACTTTATCAGCATCTGGGGTACAAGCCAAATTTGGGAACCGTGCCTCATACAGGTCACAAGATTGTAACAATTTGCTTATTTCTCATAACGGTTAAAACATCTAAAAAACTCTGATTTTGGTATGAACTGTTTAATCGTTTGCTGACATTTTTTGTTATCACATTTCGTATGGTGCAAAGATGTCTCTTACAACCACTTGAGTGTGTATATAATATGTGGCAAATAAAAAAAAAATTATTTTGTGCTTTGGGATTCACATTGTATAAAACTGTTCAGTACGATGCACTTTGGTGTGATTAACTGTTGCAAACTTTATGTTTATAGTTCTCTATAAGAGAAGTTCTCCTCTATGGTTCTCCTCTACCCTTGCAATAATGTGAGGAACAAAAAACAACTATAATCCAAAGTTTGATGAACTGGAAAATCGACATGCAGTGTCTTTGAGAACATTTGATTTTATTAAAATCTTGGTTTTTGGATGGGTTAATTATTGCATATCATATGATGTTTAACAAACAGACAAAACATTGATATTGATATCTTAACTCTTAAACCACAGCTGTTAATCAAACCTGAAAATGAACAAATGCTGTTAGTCTTTAAATATTAATTGTAACATTTATTACAAATAATATTAAATTATTTGTAAAACATACTTTTACAAACTGTTTTTTCACTTTACCTAAAAATTTGTGCAGTACAATTTTCTGGACACTCTTGGGTAATTATTATTAAACAAGTTTAACGTTCTTAAAAAGTTCTGTAAAAAGAGACTGTTCCCCACACTGTCAACCAGGATGAACTTTGTTATTCTAGCTAGATACAAAACTTTAACACTCGATGTTATGCCTGTTAGAAGCTAAGAAAAAATTTATGTAAATTATTTGAATGAATAATGCTTCACAAAAACTGTTTAGACAGTATGATTAATATAGCGAACATTGAAAAAATAGTGCTCTAAATAACGATGCTAAAGTTGATGGCGATCGGGAAAAGGTGTCGTTATGACACTTGCAAACATTAACTTTGCATTAAAATAAATTTAACTAGCACTTACTTTTAGACCCATATTTGATATTTTATGGCGCTTGAACCCCGATAATCCCTGCTTGCATTCATACTTCATTTTTTTGTTAGCATATCTAATAATATTAAATGTTTCATTGCGAGTTCCCAGCAACCGAGAAAAGGGAAAATTTTAGGAAACTCATAATATGCTCCTGTTATAAACCGTAACAAGTCAGCCAAACACAAAACCACAAGAAGTAATGCAGCCTTTTCAATTTTGAATTATTTTATAGCAAATTGGCCACACATTGCCTAAAAATCGACACAGAGAACCTAGAATACTATTATTACATTCAAAGGAATGATTTATTAATTGGTTTCATATAAATAAAGATCCTAAAATGCTAAACTATTGCTTTAGCATTAGCACTAACGCCATGAAAACAAAGACAAACCATACGATTCAGCTCAATACAAATAATTTAACAAATACGATTTTAAACCAAAGTGTGATATAATATCACTAGTGGGAAATTCTTAGAATAAATTATTAATAGATTAGAATGCGTTTATGCTAGCGCATTAGCTATACAAAACACCCCGAGTTAGCCTCACTAGTCTCTGCCACATCCAATTCTCTTTATTTTTTGCATTTTTCATATGCATATGTTACTTTATTACTAAAGTCTGACAAAGGTAATCATGTGGTAAAACGTACCTTTTAGTCCATCAGAATGGATTGCAATGCAGTAAACAGACATATGCTAACAAGCGCTACCTGCGCGTTGTCGAGGCGACTGTGCACGTAGGTTTGGCGCAGTGCGCAATCCCGCTGTTACGTGAGTCAGAGTCTGCCGTAATGTGTAGCTATACAGAAGCTAGCTACCACAGAAATAAACTGAGAAAAGCTATAAGCGCCACACTTTGCTAAAGGGGCGTTTTAGATTATCGGAAGTGCAAGTCTATACAGAAACAGTGACGCCGGAATGCGCTCTAAGATACAACTTGTGTAGCTCTTAATTTTAAATCAGTTAAACAGCAGGTACAAAACAGGCCAATGTCCAAGAACGCGTATAAGCGCTTCTTCCTTAAACAAATCGTCTGGATGTAGACAAGTAATATAAGAAGTTAAAGCTGGAAATAAAAAAACGGAAAATGATGCAAGTAGCGCTGACCATTGACACATAACCTTTGATTTTTGACCCCATTTAATTAAACGTCTTTCTGCCCCAACAGCCTGCTACAACATGACAATAAAAATACAAGTTATCGGAATTTTGTTTTTTACTATTAAATTAAATTAGAGGAAAATGGGAGAGCTATGAATAATAAATCTACAACAATAGAATTTAAGTCTTAACACGTTCGGAAAGTAATGTTAACAAAAAATGCCAAAACTGTGTCTTACAACCCTGCCTGTTTCATTGTCTTAAAATAGTTGTCATTACAGACAACTGTCATTATCTGCATCACAGGTTGAATATAATGTCTCTCACTACACTACAATATAGGCATAAAAAAATAAAAAGTGAATTTTCATTTAAACTGAATCAGGCTACAGTTACAAATTTAATGAAAATGCGATTATCAGTGTAATTTGTATTGAACAAAACATAACTAATAAAAAATAGCCATTTCATTTGGACTGTAGTGAAGCCCTATGCACACATTCTTTGGGACAGAGCGCTTTACTGCGGTGTGTGTGACGGTCCCAGTAATTTACCGATGAAACTACATTGTTGCAAACTCGTCAGGAGTGAAAGAGTGACAAGATGTCACCATATGTCATGCACCAATTGCAACCTATTGAAGGCTGAAGATGACACTGATAAATCTGCATACAGAAAATAGTCAGTCTGTAGTCACTTAAAACCTGCTGCTCAGCTAAAATTAAAAATCTAACAAAACCACAAACATCAAGTAAAGATAGCATTTTTGTATTGATTTCATATATATATTTACATGAAAAACGATAAATAGAAAGTTTAAAAGTCTTCCTCAAAGACCTTTATCACACTTCCTACTTCCGGTAAGTGAAGCGGTCGGTACTTTCCAATACCATTGCAACGCAGTCAAAAATAATGGTTGAAACCTCTCCCCTGTGTTATTGCAGCGGCCCCGACTGCTCCAATTCTAAATAACACCATTATCTCCATCCTTTGGACGCACAAAGAACTGAAGACCACATGTGTAAAATATACAGCGGGATGAAGCGCTTTTTAAAATAGTATGCAGGAGTGCATTCGTGTGCAGTATGCATTTAAAAACTGTTGTCAGTTTCCTCTTATAGGGGGAGGCTGCAGACCGGGAGCAAGGCAGTTTTACGGCCCAGGCAGTTTTGCGCCCCTGTTTGTTTCTGATGCGTCCAGTAGGAGGAACTAATTTAAATTAATTTAGTTGCTTAATTTAATTTAAACATAAATATTTCATTACTATAGCGGATAGACAGTATAATGATGAGGCACCAGTGATACTAGTTATATAGATATAATAAATATAGTAGTTAAAATAGTTAAAGTTACATTCAGATAATAAACAAATTT
>JBAJNP010002384.1:0-48767 GCA_036877545.1 Yasuhikotakia modesta
ACACACACACACACATACACACACACAAACGTGTTAAGGGAGTAAGACCATGTTTTGACCATGATAGAACATTTACTTAATGAAAAACACCCTATTTCGGTTTTAGGTTCCTGAAAAGATTCAAGCATGTTTGTAAAGCTATTATGGCCATTCAATGACAAAGCCATTACATTCCAAACCAGCTCATTTAGAATTATTACTAACAGACTAAAATCCACTGAAAACATACCGAATGGATGTAGAAAGAACAACAGGGACACAGTATACAAAAAACCTTTAGTATAACGTGTTACCCTTTGAGTAATATCAGGCGTTGCTTGCTGCCATCTAGTGGAAAAAAATAAGCATCTACCTGAAAACTCGTCCCTGCAAGCTGTTTTAAAACAGGTTTCATAAGGAATCTTTTCACTTTACACAAAACAAAACTTTGTGCCTTCATTGTATATATTGTATATGAATAACTTCAAACATTGAATCATGACTTTTTCAATCAAATAACATATGCCTGCACAGCAAACAAAAAAGCATATTTTTTTGTTTTTAAAATTAAAGTTTGAGTATATAGGCCCCTATAGGCCCAGATAAATGTGGAGGCGGGGCTGTAGCCCTTGAAACTCTTGGTGGGTACAAATCTGATTTTGTGGGTTTTGAAGAATACTGCTGTTAGCCCTCATTGGTCTCATTTTTGGTTCTGGAACTGAAACGTTACTGCTGGTGCCACAAAATTGGGTGGACTTACTATATCTTTCTGGTAAAGGAACAAAGCCCCTCCTCATAAATTCCTACTAAAGTTATCCTGTCTAACTGAGACCATCTCCACCTAACAGTGTTGTCTATATAAAATAGATGAACTGTTTATAAAAGGGCACCTATACAAAGACATGCAGTTTTTCACATTTAAGATAATTCCAAATCCTCATTTCCTTAGTAATCCAATATCTTTATAAACAATATTACTGTGGCAGCAAGCACACACAAAAAATAGGTGCCTCCATTGAACTTTGTTCATCCTTAGACACATAAAACAAAACAAGAAGCTCAAAACTCACACAGAAGCATGAATTCTTCTGGGCAAAACTATTTCTTTCATTCACCAACAGCTTTTTAATGACTCATTACGCTAATCAGTAATTGGCTCAAACAGATGCACATTGTAGGACATGTACACTGTGGGAGGAGTTAATGTGAACTTAATGCACAAAATTATGTTTTAATCACTAGCTTCTACATGAAAAGTGTAATTTCTTTCTCATTATCCTGTGTGATATGGTGAGGCGAGCTACTAAAAACATTAAGACTATAACTATTTGTTGTGTTAATGTTCATAAAAATGTACAAAATGGTACAATAAGCTAATTGGACTCTTTGGCAGCACTATATGCTCATATTTTATTAGTTCAAAACAATACCGCAGAAGTACAGACATGATTAATGTTTATCATACCTATCATACATTATACACAGCAAATTTTTCTTTGTTTAAAGGACCTGATGAGGTTAAAAGTGAACAAGGCTAGACTTGTCTGTAAATCAACTAAATGGTTTCTCTGGTAACTGAGTTCAGAGAACCATTGTCAGCTATAAACACTTCATATATAGTAGGGGGTTTCAGAAACAGGTGACAAACCCAGGTAAGTTCAGAACTAAGTACAAACGGAGGGAGTTTCAGGGTAAGTTGCCATAGCACCTTTAATCTCTGAAGCTAACATGACCTGTAACAGGTTAGTTTGTTTCAGACAGGTGACAGAAGAAGACATGCCCTTTTAAATATGATCCATTGGATGCGCAAGCACAGATTATTTTTTTATTATTAGATTATTATTATCTCATTATTGGGGTGATATGGCCAATATATACCAATATTGTTACCGTTTTTTAAAAGATTTGTCATTTTGTAAAACCATACATATCAAATGTGAAACATCTTTGATTAGCCATCAAAACAGAACAAATTTTATGCATTGCCTTTCATTTTATTCATAACAGTTATATTTCATATAACTGCTGTCTTGAATACTGTCTAGGAATTCCATATTGTACAGTTACCTACCCATGTCAATTACTTCATATGATATGAATCATATTTCACATTTCTGTATACTGTCATTCTGTGTTCAGTCATTTGTACAGCTGCTTTGTAACAATGTACCATTTTTGAAGTTGAACTTAAAATAGTTTTGCAGCACAGATACAAAATTCTTACGTTTTTGTTTTTGTTAATCCTGGAACAACATGACCGTCCCTGGATTGTTTATGTAAACAAAATCCTTTCCTATCTTAACTTAAGATAGTTTTCTGTTTCTGTAGCCCCCTAAAGATCCTAAATAAAAAACTACTTTTGTTGCCTTCGATTTTTGGAGAACGGTGTGTGTCTTGTGAATGTCATGTCATGGATGCTAAAGGATGCCTAATTTCTTACGGGATAAAAGGATCTCTCTCTCTCTCTCTCTCTCTCTCTTTCTCTCTCTCTCTCTCTCTCTCTCTCTCTCCTAATGCGTTGAAGTTTCTGTGTTGCCTGGCAACCACAAACAACATGGTGAAAACCGATATGGATCATTGGGCATATTACTAATAAACATAAATTAATAAACACTATTGTTATGTATCATGTTTTACACAAGAAATAAACCACAAAACACTTGTTGACTTTTTAAAATCACATACGATTGCTTTTTAAGCTTACACATAAGTACTTTTTAACCAGCTACAGCAGCAGCATTGTTAACGTGTGTTCGTGTATTAGTGATCAAAATTTACCAATAGCAAAAAAAACAAATGTAATGGTTTAAACGACGTTTAAACGACATTGTATTGTTTTTTATGTAAAAAAAGAGGTTGGCGTGTTACCGCGCTCTGTCTCCAGTGGTGCCACAGATGCATTGAGCGCCGCAGTTCGCGCTCAAGCGCCTCCCGCCTCAGAGGGCGCTGAATTTAAACCTCTATAAATACTGACCCTGTGCTGGAATCCACGGAAGAAAGGATGAAGGATGAGAATCCACGAAACGTCCCTCTGCAGGTGAGATAAACCAACCAAATGTTTGTTTTAGGTTTTACATTTGTTGTATATTTATCTGGGAACCTTGTAAACTTACGTGGTTACTTTGATACCTTACCTTCTTGCGTTTAAACCCCACCTGGATATGTGACGTCAGCGGGGTCGTAACAAGACATCCCTTAAACCTAGAAGTAAATCGTCCCATGCTGCAGTAAACAGTTACTATACTGTAACTTCTCCCTTATTTAGGTATGTAAAATACATCGCCAGCTAATATAAAATCATTGTTTTGTGTGTTTTTAGGTTACATGGCTCGCTGAATAGATTGGTTACTGATATAATAATCTGTTGGGGTTGGTTTGTAGGCAGTGTTGTTAACTGATTGTTTTATGTAAGATACAATCACTAACCATACTGCCAACACAACGACCTACAAGAAAACAAATCGATTAATCGGTTGTTGTGAGTGACACAGTTTATTTGGGAGACACAAGGATAAACTGATGAAACTGATGGAAATATTGACACAAAACACTGGTGGTCATCAGGCAGTGTAGTTAGTTGATTACATTGGTTGTTAGAAATCACTAACATCACTACCAGGTGAAGACCAGTTGTAAAACAACAATAATTTATCTTTGCATTTAGAATTATTTGTAATGCATATATTTTATTTATTGTTTTTTTTGTTACTTTTCATTTGTATTTGTCTGCTGATTTTCTGTAAATGTGCGTTTACTTTATTGATGTAATGGAGTGAAGACTTTTCTGTTAAAACTTTTCTTGCTTATGTTGTGACTGTGAAGTTTTATTAAATATCTGAAATCACCTTTTGCCTGCCTGATTTTATATAATAGTACACACTTCTGTTTAGCAGCGTGTCGCCTTGACCACCATCACCATAACAAGTACTGCTACTGCTAGAACAGCAAACGCTACCTCCTGTGATTGAAGACTATGGTGGTTTCAAAATTTATAGTTAAAAACAATGCATGAATTCACATACTTCACATTGAATTAACAACTTTTAGTTACTTTATACAGATATGTATAGGTTTATGTAAAGGTTTTCTGCATCAGGCTTCTTACAAACCAAGCCTAGCTGTCTATAGCCCAAGTCCAAGCCTAGCTGTCTATAACAAACAAAATTTGACCTACATACACAACCTGATATTCCTGTTATTCCACAAAGAGATTTTGACTACCTAGCAGCCAGGAGCACAGAAAGCGGCTTTGTGACTTATATGTACTGTGGTGACACAGAAACCAGTGATGCCAGAGTTTTGGGGCAAACATATTTGAAGTTTACGGATAACATGATTCTAATAACCATGTGACCCACAAACATTCAAAAAAAGGTAAAAATGTATATTTTGTGTTTAAGAAGCTGCCATGACACTATTTGACTGCTTAAATTGTATCTTTAAGGCAAATTGAAGTTTGACAAAGAATGAATGAAAAACACTCTGTCCAAAGTGGTTCAATATTAGAAAGATGACATATTAACTATTACATATGATGCTTATACTGGATGTGCTGTATCAGGATCAGTAAATAAACTGACAGTCTCTTTTGCAGACAATTTTGTTAACGTTAAGAAATAATGAATAACCACAAAAATTAATTCAATTCAATTTCATATATGCTAAATATTGGAATGGGAATGCAGTGATGTTGAGGAAACCTCAACAACAATAACAAAACAAATAATGAAAACTAAATATTTCATTATACATTTTGGCAAATTGTTTTAGCATTATAGAGATATAATGGCGTAATGATACGTAAGTGCATGAGTGCCATCGAAAGGCCAGCGGTATTGACAGCAGGGGTCGTTGTTTCACAACATGCTGGAGCGGACACGCGCATTTACATACACGCAAAATAAAATTTCATTTTAATGAGATTTTACATACATTGAGTTTCAAAAAATACTTTTATATGGAAAATCACAAGCTATATATGCATGGGGATAATACTGAGACAGAACGTTGTCCTTAAATAAATATGTGCTTCTCAAAACATAAGGGTTCCCTTTATTATTTACGATACCCTTGCAGAACTTTCTAAACCAGGTGGTTCATCACCTGATATAAACAAATGTAAACATATGAACGTGATGATGCCACTAGGACCGGCAATTCAAGAACATACAGAGATTTTGTATGCAACCATTTTGCACCCTCGAGTTAAACCACTATTTAATTTTTTAAAAGATAATCTTATCCAACACAAATGCCTGGCATCAAAAGACCGATCATTAATTCTTTAGCTTATATAGATGAAGTCATGAAGACTGAGTTCTTAGTTTTTGTAGAGCAAAAGTCAAACTGCAGATTGCAATGGACGCAGATTGACGTTACGGTTGTCTTGGTGACACAGATCGCGGATATTCAAGCCGCTTTCTGAGATCCACCCCTTTATAAAAATCCCTTCTGCACTGACGTCAATGCATGTCGGGTGCCAGAGCATCATTCCACGTGCCGAGCATCAGAGGGAATGCGCTGTCGTTTCCCAGTCATGAAGAAATGTGCAGGAACCCTTGGCACCCAAATGCCGCTTTTGCAATTTAGATTTGGCATGAAAAACATAATTACAACCCGCCACTTCCATTGTTTGTAAAGAACAGGTGAAGGTGCCCAAATCATTCCTACACCTCTATAGACAGTAGTTGACTAGGGAACTATATGGTCATGGCAGCCCAAGACCAAACGCCGTTGCAACGGGCTCCGGTTCGTGTTGGATTTTATGACATCGAGCGCACGCTGGGAAAAGGCAATTTTGCGGTCGTGAAGCTGGCGAGACATCGTATCACAAAATCTGAGGTGAGTAAACAAACACTTGTCTGCGATTGAACCAACGTATGTTTTTAATGTATGATGAGAAAACTAAAATATCTAGGTAATAAAATACTAGAAAATAGCTATATATAATTGCGATGTATAGTTATTTTGTGCATAAGTAATGAATGTGCATTTGTGATTGTCACTTTTGATGTCTACAACATAAGTAGATACTTGTCAACACTGTTGAAAACATGGATTAAGTTCTTCTAAATTATGCATTATGTAATGTGGTGCACTTTGTTTCAATATCTGGCCGTGCATCTGCCCTTGTGTCGTCATATTAGTTGAAATATTAGAAAGGTTAAATTAATAGAAAAACAGTCATCTTGATTTCATGGCAAACAGCATGAACTAAGGCTCAGGGCAGATTCAATCAAAGTTTTCAATCTTCATTTTGAATGTTAAATGTTTTAAAACAAAGTTTTATGTTATGTTGCCATTTTAAAAAATGCAGTAAAGTATAACACTAACAATTGTGCCAGTCTGCCAAAGGTTATAAGTGTGAAGATGTCAGCCAGAACAGACAGCAACATGTCTAATGCAAAAATTTAAGAAATGTATTTAGTCTGTTAGTGCATCATTGTGGATGAATTTAACTTCTATTTTACTGGTGATTAAAAAAATTGGCTTTTAATAAATAAGCGGGTAGTAAAAACAGACAGCCGAAGACGGCTATAACAAACATTTATATCCAAATGACAGGTGGCCATTAAGATCATAGACAAGACACAACTAGATGCCGTGAACCTGGAGAAGATTTACAGGGAAGTAGAAATCATGAAGTTGTTGGACCACCCTCACATCATCAAGCTCTATCAGGTACCAGTGATACAAATACTTATAGTCTTTAAACCTGCGTGAAATCCAGTTATTGTGGATGTTTTGTAGGGTTTGCCTTGTTGTGTTATGTAAGATTTTTAGGTCACTCTGGGCCTAAAGCTGGAAATATCAACAGCTGCCTGCTCTGTTACACAACACAGTGATGTCCTCTAACAGCAGTAGTCATACTGTGATTTGTGTGACGTCACACAGAGAGCTGGCTTTCTATATAAAGCCCCACTGACAAATATTATTAACCAGGGCTGGAATGCAGGGGCTGTCACACCCCGCCAACACAACCCCCCCACCCCCCCCCACCCACAATTCACACTGACACCCTTTAGATAATCAATGTTGTGTATCATGTAAAGCTTATCATGCAAATACAAAATTAAAAATAATAATACTCTACCTATGATATAATTACAAACTATAAATAAGGGCAATTGGCCAGTCAGAACTTATGCAAGTGTTGCATAAGTGAGAGAGTTTAAGCAATGTTTGTAAGTACTGAATTCAGACAGCTGAGAGATGGGTTACTGAAATATTACACCTGTGCATACAAAATAATAGTCATAACATATTATTGACTCAGTGTGAATCTTCCTGTCACAGTCATGATGGCTCCTTCGTCTCACACAAAATACAGATAAGGAATTGTTTTTCTCACTTAAAGCTTTCGGTTAAATGTGTGAAAACTTGGGACAGGTGGTGATGTCATCAGTCTGTCTGTTGCAGTGATGGGACTCGAGTCACACTTAAGTCACAAAAAATGACTTGAAATATGTCTTGGACTTGTTAACAGCTGACTCGAGACTTCAGTTGAACAAAAGCGACTCATAAAAAAGTCACAGCTCTGTGCTTTCCCATATGACATCATCAAAATTACATTTTCTATTACATTTTCTCATTTTATTCCATAGTGTTGCTGCAGCAAATAGCACAGCAATGATCACATGATCTGAAGGCACACGTCTATTACCCATTGTTATATAAACAAAGAACAACAATATAGCTGCAAGCAGGAGTTTTAGAGCATGTTTAGTGAAACAAAGGCCCCAAAAACATTAATAAAAAGAATAAAATAAATACAAAATCACAAATAAATACATACATACAGCTGCAAGCAATCATGAGAAGTCCAAGCATAATGGCCTTATTGCCACAAAATTGCATCAATAAAAATAAATTTTCAGCAATAATTAACAGCTTTAGACTATAGCTAAAATGATCCTCATCACTTTAGTCAAAAGGGGGCGCTACAGAACCCCCCACACCCATGTGTGAGTTTCCCACCCTCATTAATTAAAAAAAGATATTTTAATTAATTTTAATAAAGCAAAACTATTCAGCATCATACACTGTTAATTCATATAATTGAAATAACTAGCTAAATTACCTCAGGAACTCATGACCAGCTGTTGTAATTTTTTACTAGTATTTTGTGATTTTTATTTTTTTGATCTGAGGTGGTAAGAGATTTTAAGGGAATCTTCTCTGTTTCAATAGGTCATGGAGACTAAAAACATGCTGTATCTTGTAACAGAATACGCCAAGAATGGAGAGATATTTGGTGAGTGTCTGTTTTTCTATATTTATATAGCAAGTATACTGTTTTTTTCATTTGATTTCTATTATGTGGTATACATACTGTATACAAACTGGATTCTGTTATTTTTATGTCTAAAAATTGGCAGATATTTTTTTCACAAATTTCACTTTAAGGTACTAGTTTGTGTGAACTCGTGACCGTGGTATTGTTAGTGCAACACTCTATGAATGTTGAACCCTTTAACAATAAAACCCATCAAAATAAGTTACAGTATATCACATTTCAGTATATTACAGTAAATTCTAAATATATGTGTACAGGTTTACTCGCTTAAAGCCTCTGAAATGGACAGAATATTTTGCTTTTAATATACGATGATTAGCCATGTCTCCTGTAATGAAAAAGGTCCTGGTGTTTTAGATGTGAGCTACGTGACCAAGGAAACGATCATCTCACTCACAGAAGCCCATGCAGTTACATTAGAGTCATACTTGAAAGACAGTAAATGAGATTTGTGGTCTTATTAGGGGGCAAAAGTTTACATGTGACAAAGGAATAAGAATTTGACGTGACAACTGCTGCCAAGAGAGAAAATAAAAATGTACATTGGTGTGATTCCACACACATCTACATACATTTAACTACAGTAGCTCACATTCTGAGTGCATGAAAATAAAGTAGCAATAAGATTCTCAGGTGCGTATACTGTCATTATAGTGTTATTTTTGCAGTATAGGGCTGTAAAGAGTGTAGTGCCTCTATCTACCACTCTTTTTTTGGGAAACAGGTTTTGCATATCATTAGCATAATGTACATTAGATGTTCATTTTCCTAATACCTGCTGGGTGCGAATGATCGTGTCATATACAGGAACGTCAAGCCATCTGTCAGTTCAAAATCGTACCATCCCACTCCTGCTTTTACCACACGGCCCCACAGAGCCTTCATATGAAAGCGCATCCCTTGAGATGCCCTACATGTCACGAACACATGCGACGCATGACGCATACATGCATACATGCATGCAGCTTCCATTTCCATGCCCTTGTCAACTGATTAGGTCGGGGACGGCTGCTTTAGCATTCAAATCGCCATTTGAACTAGGCCTGACTGACAGTAAGCTCCCTTTCTGAACGCGTGGTTGGCTGAGGATGACAGGTTGGCCTTTTCATTGCATGTTTTAAAGGGAATGAATATATTCCACTTGCTTGGGTTGTTTTTATTGGGTTTGAGATTCATGAAAAGCTGGTGGATGCAGAGACACAAGAGTCTGTAACAGCAAGGAATTAAGGAATATTAGGAAGCTGGATTCTTTAAAGGGGTCGTAGCAGGAGATTAAAATAGCTTTAATAATAAATTTCTTCAGTTCAAAATAAGAATTAATTAAAAATTTAAAATATTATTGTGGTAAAATTGTCAATTATTGTGGTATATATAATCAATATATCAGTAAGATCTTCAATTACCTGTCAGTTGTGATCAAAAACTGACCCGCCCAGTCATGGTAAAATATCAGTGACCCAGCTACATAAAAATGCTAACATTAACAGGACTGTACAAAAAACTAAAAAACTTTGAGCCCTTTAGAAATGTTCACATCAAAAGGACGAAGTCTAAAAAAGCTCTTAATCAACTTATAGGACCTTATAAGATTATTCTTGCTCTTTGCCCATCTTTTACAAACTGCAGCCCAAAAATTCTCTATAACAACTATTACATGTTGCCTGGATGGGCAGATGATGACCTAATAACATCTGATCCCTGTGTGATGACATAGACTACTTGGCCAGCCGCGGACGGCTTAGTGAGATGGACGCAAGGAGGAAGTTCTGGCAGATTCTGTCAGCAGTGGAGTTCTGCCACGGGCGCAACATCGTTCACAGAGACCTGAAGGCTGAGAACTTGTTATTGGATGCTCACATGAATATCAAGATAGCAGGTAAGATAAGGTCTCTTTATGCCATACCATGTGCACGGACCTCGGACAGGTAGGTTATGAGAAATTGTGATTTCAAAGACTTTGAGCAGTTCATGTCAACTTCTGGTAAGCTGTGTCAAGCCATAACACAGCTAAGTAAGTATAGGAACGGGACTTCAAATAAGGATTGTTAAGTAAAAAGCTGACTAGTTTGTACAGTGTACTATGATACAGGCTTTACATTTCATCAACAGGTGCATTCTGTGAGGTAAAATGGAGTGTTTGGAAGATATTTTAAGGACCAAAACAATCATAGTGTGAAACATTACGGTGCATAAACATACATGCAGCTATATTTATTTTGTGGCACAAAAATGTATCACTAGTGGCAGAAAAATGGACTCACATCATCTTTACCTAGAGTTTCAAGAGCAAATATTAACAAAACAAGAGCAGGATGCTGAATTCCTATTAAGATTAGACCAGGTAAAATAAAAAGACAGAAAAAAAACAGGAAAGATGTTTTTTGTCAATGTGTAACATTAAAATAACTCACTGAAGTACCTGTTCCTGATCTGACCTAAATTTACAGTTTTCAATTCCGTCTCTACAGAAAGCAGTCAAATTGTTTTTTTAAGAATGTTAATAGTTTGTTGTCGTACAATAATGGCGATGATATCAAGATGTTAGTTGGATTGGCAGGTGACAGACAGGCTTCTAATATGCAGTGTTCCATAAGTACCAGCCACTGAGCAGAAAATGGAGCCGTGTGCCAGACAGTTTGTCTGTATTTATGTCATAGCAAGCTGAGAGAGGCACAGAAACTGCATTGTAGTGTGTCGCCATTGTGTCAATCATGCAAGCAGATAACATATGTAAGCGCTTGCTATCACAGCATAGGCTTTACAAAGTACATCTCTTCTTTCTGTAAGTTATCTTTTGTTGGTTTTCTTAGGACCATTTTTATTATTATTATTTATTATTTTATTTTCTTAGGCAGATGTTGTTCCCAACAGAGGTCATTATAGTTGCTTTTCTGAGCACATTTCTCCTAAAATTCTGATACAGTAACAAAACCAGAAACAAATGCCACAATTGTTGATGGGAGTGAATAGTTTTTGTGGAGAGCATGAGGTGAATTTTATTGGAGACTTTGGTATCATAGCAAATCTGAGCACAGTTTCAAAGTATTTAGATCAAGCCTTGGCAGCAACCTTGACACCTGGATTGGGGTGTTTCTGCCATTCTTGCAAATTCTCTCAGGACTACTAGTTTAGAAACATTTACAGAGGGCAGGGTTCTGGCTGGGTCACTCTAGGACACAGTTGTCCCTAAACCACTCCTTTGTTGTCTTGGCTTGTGCTTAAGATCATTGTCTTGTTGGACCTTACATGAGGTAGAACCAAGGTGGACTCCATTCAGGGTGTAGAAACATCTCAGCACTGATCAACAAAAATGGGAAACATCTGAGCTAAATTTCAAGTGTTGCAAAAGGTGTAAAAACTTGTGATGCCAGTGTGATTTCAGTTTTTCTTTTAAATCATGCAGTCAATGAGTTTGTTCCTCCAGCCTACATAAAATCATTAAAATGCGTCAATCGTTGGTGACGTAAAGCAATTAATCCACAAATTGTATGGTGTGTATTACACAACTCACTCAGTGTCATTGCTGCTGGTGGTCTATCAGTAGGCACAGACTCTGCATAAAGTGAGTTACTTAGTGAAAACCACCTGTTTCACAACCGTCATTTCTCTCACCGTCTGGTGTCTGCTGCTGACAAGCAGCCAGAATGTATTTAGCCATCTGGACAGTTTATATGTTCAATAACTTGTGTTATATATCAGTCTGCACCAGTGACCAGAACTGTCAGATTAGCTGTAATTACTTTCCATATTGGGTGTGTAGAATATTACTGGCACTTGTTAGGGCTGCATTTACCAGTTTAGCACTACTGAATTGCTCATACTTGGGGTTAGGGAAGTAAACAAACAGCTAATGTTAAAAATCCCACTGCTGGGCATAACTTATGCCACACCATTTGTGCTAAAGACATGAGTAATAAACTGTGTCACCAGGCAGACAATGAAACATTTATTTAAAGAAGAGACTGGTATATTACACAGAAGTACTATAGGGTTAGTTCTTTGGGCCAATAAGCAACCATCTCAGCACCTCGACATTGTAACCTCCTAAATTTCTGTAACGCCAACCAACCGAAACACCATTGATTCACTGCAGCACAAAAAAAACTCAAAGAAAGGTAAAAATCTTGTTTAAAAGCTAGTATTTTTCTCAAAAAGGTTATGGTTATATAATAAATATTACCAGACAGGACAAATGTTCTATACATTTTATACGTTCTATAAGTCTAGCTTCAGTACAAGAGAAACAGATACTTATTTTTATATTTATGTTTAAAGGCTGTGATATATTCACTGTATTCACCTAATTTACTGTCAAAAAGCTAAATGAATGTGACATCTATTCTGACAACTACTGATGCTATTAAAACTTGCTACAGATTTTGGCTTTGGTAATTTCTTCTGTCCTGGAGAGCCACTGACCACTTGGTGTGGCAGCCCCCCGTATGCAGCTCCAGAGGTGTTTGAGGGGCAGAAGTACGAGGGTCCACAACTGGACATCTGGGTAAAAGTTTCTGATGAGATATATATAGTTCAAAGTAGACATGGATGAGAAACTAACATTACAAGACAGTATATGATGGTACTATTGAGTTACAAGCCATTATAAAATGTAAACCACTAATAACATTTTAGCCATTTGTTAAAAATTGTTTTTAGTACCACAGATTACTTTAACGGCTAAAGCTTCTTCAATTCATTGAAAACATAATTGTTATATCCTGTTCAGTGTTTGTGTGTGTGTGCGGGGGGGGGGTTGTGGGGGTGGGGGGGTGGTTGGGTCCTGTGAGCTAAGGGCTTGGCAGAGTTTATGTATTGATTTTCCTGTGTGTGATACAGAGTATGGGGGTGGTTTTATACGTGTTAGTCTGTGGCGCTCTTCCATTCGATGGTCCCAACCTTCCTGTCCTCAGGCAGAGGGTCCTGGATGGCCGTTTTCGAATCCCCTACTTCATGAGTGAGGGTGAGCCATTTAAAACAATGACATTTACATTTACAGCAGTCAATTATTTGTGAGGAGTTTAACTGTTATTAAGCACAAACCCTGAGCTGGTCAGCTACAGTGTTCACAAAATACAGTTGTTGCAGTGACTGTAAACAGAGGATTTTTAGTGGATGTATTTAATCAGTTTCACACAGATGCCTGAGCACAGGAACCACAGGTCTAATTCATCTCTGGACATGTTCCATTAATGTTTAAAAAATGCCAAAATAAAAAGTTTTGTCTTAATTAAGAATTGTATATTTTTAATAATTTAAAAAATAATATTTTTAAAGTTCATTTTAATAATTAACCTTTTCTTCTGTGGCTCATGTCTAAAGACATTTAGACATTATTGCAGATATTCAATAACCACCCTAACATTAGACTGTGTGATCAATTCATGCTAAACAATCATCACACGTCCAAAAGCCACATTCTATCTCTGTGTCTCCATTTCAGACTGTGAGCACCTGATCAGGAAGATGTTAGTTCTAGACCCAGCCAGACGCTTGTCCCTGAGTCAGATTAAAGAGCACCGCTGGATGGTGCAGGAGGTCCCGTCCCAGCGCCCTGTGCTGTACAGACAGAACCTACCCAGCGACAGTAAAGCTGTGCTGGCTGAACACAGTGAGCAGGTGCTGAGACTCATGCACAGCCTCGGCATTGACCAGCAGAAGACTATTGAGGTCAGTTGACTGTTTTTCGATTAAGTGCCACCCAAATTACGTTTGAATTAAGGTTTAAATTTTGAATAGCGGTGGCAGACGTAACTTGGAATTTAAACTTAAGTAGAATGGAAAGATGAAATGTCATTCCATGTAATTCATATACTTGTGGTAAGTATAGCTTTTATAAAAAACATTTAATTTTCAGCATGAGGAGTTTACAGATAAAAAAGATTTAAACATTGGATAATATTTAACATTGGATAATATTCAATGTTTAACTGCCACCTATAGCTAGTGTTTATAATGTATTTCATTACATTTGTTTGAACCAATGTATATCTTTGCTATATTTACGGTATATAGTTTGACAATTGCATTTCTTTGAATTGCAAATGAGTTTTTCCCATATCACAGGCTGTCTGTATATTTCTGAACAGCATGATGGTAAAACAGTGTCTTGTTTCTGTTCTGACTCACTCACCAAAAACTCTTTGAACTCCTGAAGTTGAAACTGTTGATCTTTTTGTCACAGTCTCTGCAGAACAAAAGCTATAATCACTTTGCTGCTATCTACTTCCTGCTTGTGGAACGCTTGAAAGCCCATCGCAGCAGTTTCCCCGTGGAACAGCGTTTGCACGCCAGCCAGCGCCGCCCCAGCACCGTCGCCGAGCAGACGGTTGTCAAGGTAACCCCATCTGTGAAGTATACCCAGACATATTGAAATAGAAAGGTATAAAAATTTTAATATTGCAATCAAGAGGAACAAAAATCACTGTGATCATACCACAGGTCATTTATTTACAGACTGTAAATGAAGTTTTAAGATTTTGAAACAGTGTGATGCTGAAGGACTAAGAAATAATAAATTGTCTTGTTTCTAGGTCGCTAATTAAATAAGCAAATCAGTGACACTTCAGATTCTATTATTGCTTCCATTATTGCTAATATAATTCTGGAATAACATATACTATATGTATTTTATCCACAGTGCATGTATTTTGCACTTGAGTTAATGCTGTCATTAAAGCAAAGAGAGAAATTCAGACATTCTGAAATGTATGTGACATTTGTAATTTAAACCACGGTACTAAATGATCACCATACACCATCATTTCAAGGTCATGAATACACTGATATTTTACTATGGTACATAATTTTATTCATTTGTTTAATTCTTTTTGTCTTCCTACAGACAAGTGCAGTTCCAGGCACCCCTCCGCCAGCAGCACAACACCTGCGTTCCCCTGTTCCTCTGCAATTCACCAAGGATACATTTACCTTCCCACAAGCCCCTGCGTCACCAGAGCAGATGCTCACGGAGGAAGACGTGGCCACTCCCAAGGTTAGATATATATTCAAGTGAGCGATAATCAAAAATAAATGCTAATAATACTGATTCTGACTGCACAGTCAGAGACTTCCCTTCTTTTAGCATTTCAGGTTATATTTTATAAGTTTTGGCTGCATGTTTTAAATAGCAGCATTACTCACTGAGAGCTTTTATTTGCAGTGTGTGACGTTCCTCAGACTGTGTGTCACTCTGATCTCTTCCTCATTATTTACCACCAGTATCTCAGTCTCCTAAAATATCACCTGCATAGGTATTAAATAATGAAAAAAACCCTCCTTATGAGACACCGCTGGGGTTTATGTCAGTGTAGCTGGAGCTTATGCACTTATTGCTAGTGTGACTCAGACACTACCAAGGGAATCTACAGAATATGATGTGTAGGGCTGGGCTGTGTGACGGTATGTACTGTGTGGAGGTAGAGATCTTTTGTGTTCCTCAGTGTGATGTCACAGGTATTTTAAGAACATGTGACTTACACAATTACAATTTGGAATCAGAACTATCAGTTTTATAACAAAGGTTTTAAATAACTGGTTTTAAAGCATTACATAATGCGGAGCCTTTTGGGTTAATGCCAGATTTATCATTATTTTGTTTGAAATAAAAATCATTTTATTTGGTCTGTGTCCATTAGGTCCATTAAGTCCATTAAGAAATAGAAAGAAAGAAAGAAAGAAAGAAAGCAAGAAAGCAAGAAAGCAAGAAAGAAAGAAAGAAAAATTCCATGATTTGAGACTGTGATCATTCTGTTTATTGGAGGTTGGATTTTCCTACCTGAATTTGGATTTGTGCATTATTTTCATTCTCTTGTTACTGTAACAAGTCAGGTTTACTGTATGTGGTTACACAACACCAGTCCCTGTTACTGTAGATGCCCTTGATGTGCCAGTGATCGGCCACCCATGTGATCAGTGCTGGATGCACATCTCATTATTTATGCAAAGCACAACTACACCTTGACTGTGGCAATAACTGCTGTTCCTTTAATTGATAAGCAGTGTTAACTTACCCTTTTAGGTCTCTGTTTACATGCCTGTTTGCCTTTCAAAGGGTCTTCATCTGTTTGCTTCTCTACTTTATGTTCATGTTGGTTAAGCATGGCTATTGCCTCGTCAGGGTCGAGGGTTCAGTTCCCATCATAAACAAGTACTGAATGAATATACACCTTAAAGTCGCTTTGTAAAGTATCTGCCGGATGAATAAATGAATAAAAGTCAATCCTTTTAGTCTGATAAACAGAACAGATGGTGAGCTAGGGATCTCTTCAAACAAGCTGAGGTCACCAACTCTCAAACGCATTTCAGCTGCTTATTGTAATTCAAGTGAGCTGCTGGTAGCCTGTGGGCATTCGACAGAGCAACGTTACATAACCCTAAAAATTATGACATAGTCACACACTCAGAATCATGGTCATGCCAAGAATAACTGCAACCATGATGGAAAGACCAACATTAGACTAGCTGATTAAAGTAAAATGAGTTAGTAAAGCTTTGGTGGTTGAATTAGCAAAGCTGGTTGAGCACAACATATGCTAGTAACGGTCACTATTTAGTACTGACAATGATATTCAAAGCATTTCTGTCTCTGTCCTCGATTTTAGCAAGTCACTGTTCGATTTTGCCATCATTGTGTGTGTTTATGTTGCAGGTGATTGGCTACTTACTAGACCCAGTCCCCACAGTCTCTGTCAGCAAAGTCAGTGGCTCTCTGCCTAGCAACGTTATGGAGACGTCCATCGATGAGGGTATTGAGGCAGAGGAGGAACACGCTGTGCCTCTCCCCCCCTTCCATGCTACACGCTTCAGTCAGCGCCGGCATACCCTGTCTGAGGTCACCAATCAGCCGGTTGTGCTGCCCAACAGAGGTCAGTACTTCAGTTCTGTTGATTAGACTATATATTATATATAATTTACAGAGTCTTGTGAATTGACTATATTTCCACAATAATAAAATTTGCTGAAAAACATCAGGTGAATTTTTACATAAACACAAATCAGGTTTATTTGTATAGCACATTCATACACAGTTGAAAAATGAATACTGAAAGAAAAAAGTTTAATTTGAAAATTAATTAAAACTAATAAAAAAGAATAAAAATGAAAAATGCAAACATTGAAAGGCAAACAAAACTACATACAGAAATACAGAAATAAAACAACAGAGCACAGTGTTTAGAGAATACAGATAAACAGCTTCATTTTGGACTTTGACTGTTAGCCTAAACCCATCATTTTTGCCCACTTGCTAACCGCAGGTCTCATCCCATCCCTGGGAAGTATGGACTCAGAATACAGCATGGGCTCCACTCAAAGTGACCTCAGTTTACCTGAGGAGAATCCAGCACTTAAAGATACATTAAGCACTACAGCTGCCAGCTCCACTGCTCCAGGCTTCCTCAAGCCCCCTGACCCCACCCCACAGACGGTTAACCCAGAAGAGCAGGACTCTCATAATCGCTCTACAGTCAGTTTCAGGCGCGCTTCTGATACGTCGCTAACACAAGGTCAGGCAATTTAACCAATACACTATAGCTTATACTCTCAATTAAATGTGTTCTTTAAACTGAGATGTCTATGCCATTTTGATTCTTTATTGGTCAAAACTTTCCAAACATTTATATGCCATAAAATATTTAGGTTTGTGCTGTTCTCTGTAGGCATCTATTTATTCACATTTATTTGCTTTAATCGAAAGCGCCTTACAGTGAGTTACATTTTTATCAGTACTTGTTTTCCTTGGGATCGAACCCACAATCTTTGTGTTGCTAACACAATGCTCCACCAGTAATTTTGACTGATATCTGACCATCCATGAATAATAATCTCAGCACTAATAACAGCAGTGGTTGTGCAGGTTTTGGGGCATTCAGGCAGCACCTCCAGAACCTGGCCAGAACCAAAGGATTCCTGGAGCTGAACAAAGCCCTGATAGTGTTAGAAGATGGAGTGAAAGCAAACGTTACCATCAACGTACAGGAGCTTCTAGACCCTCATCGACCCTACAGTCATCGGGTAACTATGCAGTTTGTAGAATATTCAACACAAAGTCTGAGTGTTGAAAAATAGTTTCTTCTTATTTCATTGACTATGATGTAATAATTTCAGGGAGATGGATTCCAGTGTCCAAGTGGAAAGGATACAGCAGTATTTACTGGTAAGACACACCCGTATCTGCTGTCCAGAAGACAGAGTTTGGAGACACAGTACCTCACTCAGAGACTACAGGTCTGAAACTGTTTTAATAATACAATATTATTGTTGTACACAATAACCTTTTATCTCTGCTTATTTTCTGATAAGGCTGGTTAGTACTGGTTACATTACATTTATGCATTTTGGCATACAGTGCAATTTCCAAAATTGGATTAAAAGTGATTTTCAGATTTGAAGTGTAAAATAATTGCAAAAATAAGTCAAGCACCAATCATATTGTCTTTAGAAATCCATTAAAATGTACTTATTTAATTATATATGTAATTGTTCTTTTTGATTGTAATTTACTATGTTTTTCAGAGGGCCAGTCAGTTGGCGAGTGGTCTTGGAAGTGGTCAGATGTTTGGTAAGGAGGCAGCACCACGCACTTTAGAGCAGCAACTACAGGAGCACAGGTACTTCAAGACTAATTCATCTTAATAATGTTCTCTGAACTGTAGAAGTTTCCTGAAGTTCTGACACATCCTGTTTATCTGTAACTCTATGAAAAGACTGCAGCAAAAAAGACTCCACCTCCAGAAGCAGTCTCAGGTACAGGCTTATTTCCTCCAGATGCAGCTGGCAGAAGATGCCATTCCATCTCCTCAGGACCCTAAGCACAGCAGCGGTTCTTTCCCCAGCACTCCTTTCACACAGAACCAAACCCTAACCCCATTTCTGGAACCTGGATCATCATCCAACCCATACAGCTCCAAGTCAGTCCACTACCCAGACCCACCTCCACCAGCATCTTCTGATAGCCACACAAGTTGCCCATCATCCATCACTACAGAGCCTCTTTACGCATGTCCTCCACAGCCCGGCCTGCCCCCAGGTAAAGCAGAGTCTCCCTCAGCCCGACCTTCATCTGAGGCCCCCTTACTAGACTGTGAGATGGAGATTGCAGAGGCCCCGCAAGGCTTTGTACTCGTGAACTAAATGTTTACGGATGAAATAAACCAATCTGAGGTTGCATCTTCAGCAAGATACATTCATGGAAGGTTTGAGGGAGCAAAACCCTCAGGGTCAAAAAGATGTCATGGTTTGTGTCCAGCTACATATAAACCTACAGACCTTACCATCTTGTGCTCTTGGTCCTGTGGTAGACCATTGTAGACCATCTTTTTAAAGGTTTATTTGAAATGTGAGTGTCCTGAAAATGTTTCAGTAATCAAAAACAAAATAGTGCAGCTACTTTAGAGTTTTGGTCTGTATTAAAGCAATATTTCTTTTTCCTAAAATTCTTTCAAGCTTAACAAGTTTAATAATTTTACAAGTTGTTTATTTAGTTCCTAAATTACCAGTTGGTATGTACATTTTTATTATTAGTATTGTGTATTTTAAATACTAGATAATTAACAGAGAAAATATGTATATAGTAGGACTTATCAAATGGATATAAAAAATCATGTTAATGACAGACTGTATGAAATAGCGTTTGTAACTCGTTTTGCTTCCATAATGTGATACATTTCCAGACCAGCAACATGTATAAAGAAAACAATGTTGGTGTTGTTTTCATGTTGACTTATTACAATACCTACATTGTGAATCTTGTACACTGGAGAAGCAGGACAGAACAGGGTTTTTCTGGCGTTTTCTGACCAACCAATCAGAACCAGAATTCTGACATCTTGGTAACAAGGACTAAGGAACAATATGAACTTTATTGTAACTTCTTAAAAAGTCTGCATTGATACTCAAACAGAAAAGTTTTACAGAAAAGTTAAGTGTTGTGCCTTTCAATTCTTGTTCCTTTGTAGATTTATGTTTTTATTGAATGTTTTTAGATTTCATTCTTCAAGAAAAACTTCCAGTTTAAAACTGCAGTATGAAACACTGTCAGATTTTCTAAACCAAAGTCCCTATGTATTTACAGTAGGTTCTGTTTGGAGATCCACTATGTGGATTTATCTGGAACCATTAGCTACATATGAAAGTTGTCATGTTCCAGCAGTATATGTACAGTATATGTACACTATAGCAATATAGAAAATACAATTTTAAATTTGTAATCGAGCCTTTCTTGACTTTTGTTGCTATTACTTAAAATATTGAAAAGTAAAAGTGTTGTTTTTCAGTGTTAAGATGTCTCCCAATATGTAATCACAGTATCAGTTTTGTTGAGTTCCTTGCAGAAAAAAGGGGAAATAAAAGTCACGCTCTTTGAGTGGAAAAACGTTTTTCAAGCGTAATATTTTTCTCTCATACATGTTTCTTACATCTCACTACATCAAATGTTAAAACCACTTCAGGCTTTAGAGAAACATGATGTCTGTTTACTGGTTACCCCAAATCAAAATAAACTTTTGTGGTTTTTTATTGATATTGTATTTAATAGATAAAATATACTGTGAGTTTGTGTTTGATACAAGCCATACACTGGCCCCACCCATAAAATATTGTTCCAGGCACCTCAGTTTTCCAGACTTTTAAACTGAGGCCCTATATGATAAACATTTTTTTCTTATTTTTTTCTTGAAATGTAAAAACAGAGGATATATTTACAGCATTTCAAAGAAAGTCTGTGAGGCAAAACATTCTGTAAGGTTTCAAAGCAGAGTATTGTTATTATTATTCTGGTATCGTTGTACTTGGTCATGACAAAAGTTGAACAATCTTATATAACGGCACAGTTAATACACAGTTAATACATTTTATCTAAGCTCATTTTGCAAGTGGCACATGTTATGTGTCACTTTTTATAACTGACATATATTGTTTAAATAATGATTAGTTAATATTTTAATGTTTATATTAACGCTAAACTATCTATGTAGGTCCTGTATTCTGTGAGGAATTGGCGCAAAAAATGGAAAATCATACAACAGACATTTTTCACAGTAAATTAAACTTTTATAAAACATCCTAAAGGACGAGGTAACGGGATACAGCAAGTTGTTTGTGTCTCAACAACAAAGACAGCAGAGCTGCATGTTGTTAAGAGCCAGTTCATCCCTGATAATTGGGTTGAATTAGAATAAGCCCAGCACTCAGAAGATGAGTCGTGATGTTCCAGCTGTTAACTGTTCATCCGTCGACACGACAGCAGCAGCTTCACCATTCAGACTCTACAAATAACAGATTTGTCAGAACAAACACTTCAAGCGATGACAGCGCTTTCGCAGGCTACTAGACCTTGCTATTACAAACCAGTAAGAAAGGTTAGAAACTACACGCCATCTTTCAAAACACAGGCAATAATATTAGAAAAGGATGCAGGATAATGGCCAAACCATCGCTGATGTCCTTAAGGTTCCGGACCACATTTTTTTTCGGAGGTGTATGTAATAAATCCAATTATTTACAGTTACATGCCCACCATACATGCTACATATATCTATACATGTAGATATATGTATAGATATATATAGCATGTATGGTGGGCATTTAACTGTTTTAAAATTATTTTAAAAAATTTTATCTTTTTTTGTCACCTTTAAAAATTAAACACTAAACTGGTTCTGAAAAATTGTGGCTTGATGGATGCTAATAGCATTACAGGTCATGTTATTAAAACAGTTCCACAGCTAATTTAAACTGTCCTGATCATTTCCTGCCCACAATGTTCCTGGTTATTTCAGTTTGATCTTAACGGTTTGTTTGGCACATTTCAGCACAGGTCATTCTTTGAAGAAGCTGTTCTTTGAAGACAGAGTAACAAACTACACTGAGTGCAAACCCTCACCCCAAGCACTGCCAAGAATCTCTGAAGAAACTAAAGAGAATTAGCTTCATTTTACCAATCATAATTCCCCAAAACAAAACTGGATGATATAACCCACATTTCTGAGACTGAGACACTTAAATACTTTATCCAACAAAAACGTGATGCATTTCCAGCAAATATTATTCTGTATATGACTTGATGGATTACAGAAGAGCCACACACTGAAACTGTATTATATAATTTGCTTTATTCAGTTTCCCTTCTGTGAAGGGCAGTGCGGCCATATATAAAACACAAAGCACATTCTAATGACACTCATAACAGAAGATACCGCTGTACTGACTGCACTCTGGAGCTGATGGACAGCCAACATCAAAGGCAAAGCAATAGTGCTAATTGGGAGAAAGTTCATAAATGTCCCCTGTGGATAATGTGGTCCTTCTTAATATATATTGGTGGCCTATGTAACTTGTGCATGTGAATGGCGATATAAAGGACACAAGTTCAATATTTCAAAAAATTAATTCACAGACAAGTGTGCAGTATGGTCAAATGACACAAAGGAAAATAAAATAAAAAGGGGATTTGTTTGAGTGTCTATCCTTATTACAGTTAATGGAAGGAGGTAACATTTGTCATGGTCCCATTAAGATGATGAGAATTGTTATGAATTTGAGAACAGAGCATGTCAATGAAAGGCCATGCAGTTAGTGCATTCAGAGGACAGAGTTCAACAACAGTTAGTAGTGTGGGTTACAAGTATTTAAAAGTTAGCCGCAGTAGTGATTTGCCCTTTACCATGCTTTACACATGCTTGGGTCAAAACATAAGCCATACTTTAAACAAGCACTAAAAGCAACGAAGTTCAGCCCATCAGATTAAACGTTACTATACTTAAACCTGGACAACTGATACCTTCACCAGTACATCCAATAAAATATCATCTATAAACGTATAATGGCTAACAGACAGCAAACCTGACACAGCAGCATTATTGTGGGGTAAGAGCAAGCCTGTATGTGGTGGTTTCATTCACAGTTGAGGGTGTGAAGTGTTACAGTCAAACGAAACACTGAGAAGCCATGTTGCCCTACAACATTTCTCACTGAGGGAACAAAACACATGGATTCTTCATAAGCGGTCCGGTGGATGATCCTGGACATCAGTAAACACAATGGTGGTCAGCTTGAGGTGGGCATTACGTTCAACAAGGAGGTACATTAGGCCAAGGCAAGAACTGCAAGATAGAAACAAAATAAGTGTAAGCAAATGTGTCATGAATTCATGAAGTTTAATTAGAAGTGAGATGTGTAATTTTTGCACAGCATACACAATATTACTTTACACAAACAAGCCCACAGAGGGCAGACACAACTTCATAATAATTTAATGGTTATTGCATGTTTGGAAATAGTCATAAACAACAAACATCACTATTTTGTGTTTCAAGTGTTTCATCCTCAAAATAAAACTTCCCAAATTATTAAATGCTAGTTCCACTGTCCCATTTAAATTTAGATAACACACTAGATTGCAAACTCACCACTGATGGCCTCTTGTGCAAAATATTTGACGTCCATGTCTTGATCCGATGCCAGTTTCTCCAGCACTGGTTTCACTTCAGTCTGCAGACAGCTGTAATAAGAAACATTTTACAGTGAGTCCCATACAAAGCAAAACAGCACGGGATAAAGAAACGACTGAAAAACTCCATCAAAATACAATAAGTGTGTGGACCATTTTCTTACTATCACATACTTGCTGTCCAAGACAGGTCCAATCTTCTGAAGAGATTTGGCCACATTGAAGCGCACATTGGCCACCTGGTCATTGGACATCTTCAAAACGACAGGAAGCATGTGTTTGGTGGTGATCTCCTGGCCACACACCTCAGACAGAGCCTGTAAATAACAGTACTTATGAATCAGTGTCATTCCATGCTAAGCAGCATCAGAACCAAGCCCATACGTTTTCTGTCATTCAGCAGGTGTCTGTGGAGTTGAGAAGCACTGACTCACATTGATGCAGAAGAGAGTTGTCATCCTGTGCAGGTAGTTGGGGTCATTGGCCATCCCCAGTACTTTGGGTACAATGGTATTTTGGGCCCAATCTGCTCCAAATTTCTCCACCAACTTCATCAGGTTACAGGTTGCTGCCTCTCTGATGGCGTACACTGAGGATTTTAAACCAACAAATTAGTCTACTGACAACCTCTAATGCAGACATGATCACTGAGATGGATCTTTAAGTATGATGAGCTGAAATTGAGAACCATGTGTCCACCACTATGGGCGTGAAGTTACCCATGGTTCTCCAGAGTCACCAGAACCAACAAAAGCAGCTCAAGAACCTCAGATCTGCTGGCACACAAAAGACTGCCATACAAAACAAGCATGGAAGTCAGTCAGATTAACCTACCATGATCAACCAGCCATGCCATACACAGAGAATTCAGCTTCTCATCGAAGAACTCCACACCCTGGAAGAACCAGAGGATGCATCACATTAGATTAGCTTACACGACTCAATAAGCTAATACGATAATCAGTTAAAGAGACTGAAGAGTAAGACCTGACTAATGTAACAACTCTATCTCTGCTTAGGATAAAGTGTTCCAGGATATGGGTTGGTACTCACCAGCTGTCCAGCCAGAAGTGGCATGTACTCAATGATGGCCAGCCTCACTCGCCACTTGGCATCTTCGGCCAGCTCCACGATAGCCGGAAGCAGGGACTGGGAAAGCTGGCGGATTCCGATAACCTCATTCACACAGTCCAAATTTGAGATGATGTTTAGGCGAACCTCTGGACACTAAGAAAAACAGATGTTTTAATATTCCCATAACCAGCAACTACTTACGCAACTTACATTTGCCCAACATGTTCAATTATAACAGAACTCGGTTTTGGACATTCAAAAATGTATTTTTTCATATTTTACTACTACTCAGTAATTCAACCTTACACACTAGTATCTTTAAACAGCTCAGTTATAACTTTGGCTGTGTCCAATGTGACCAATTCAGACAAACTGCCCCAATTGTACAGTTTGTTCAGGAATATTCTGCGCTGCTGTTTGCAGTCAGCCAAGAGGAAAGAAATTTTTCTTTTCTAGGTGAACTGTGAACTGTAAAACATCAATCTAAGGTTCAGTTCAAGAGCTGGTCTTTGTTCTATTTATATCGTTTATTCAATGTGACAGATAGATTTTCAAAGACTTCTCAATAACACACACAACTAAAAGAGCCACTAAATAAAGAGATGAGAAATAGTGTGTAGCACTCATCCATTTATCTTTCACTTCAATGCTTTCCGCTCTAGCATTAGTGAAGTCTCACCTTGCCAGGATCAAAATGGCCAATTGTACAAAAGACTCATCCATGACTAAAAGATGGATGAGATTGCCAAATTACCTCAGCCAGACATGTTACATGCACGCACGCGCACACACACACACACACACACACACACGGTTTACCTCATCCTTCAGCTGGGCCAGGAAAAGAGGAAGCAGGTGCTCAATGGTGTTGTCTTTGCCTAAGATGGTGGAGAGGCCCATGATGACTGAAGCCAGTGCAGATTTCACATGCTGATTAGTGTCTGAGACGAGTTCCTGTTACAAAATAAACCAGATAGACTGAATGAATCCTAATCAACACGATTATTGGTTCTATTACAGGTTCTATTACAGGCTTTTGCACAGATCTGTTATTCAAAAAATACACATCTTGCTTAAAATATGAATAGCAATTTTATTAAAACAAAAAAATGGCTAATTTTACTGCTAAAACAGTAACAGGGGCTTAGCTTAATGACAGAGGCTTAGCTCAATGACAATGTGAGTGTTCGTCATCTTATTTAATTAATTCAATCCAACGAAAATAATAAATCATGGAAATGTTCATGGATTAAAAAATTAAACCGTTTTTATTACCATTACATGTGATCACATATAAATGTAATGAATTAGCCACAAGTAACAATGCTAAATTACTACTCATACATCATATAAATCACATTAAATGATGGTGTATTGCAGCATAGTTTCACATAGTTTCTACTACAGCAGTACAAGCAGAAACCTAGGACATGCAGATGTTATGTCATTGACGGCAATAGTGGGACGAGATATCTCAGACAGAGCCTGTAAATAACAGTCCTTATGAATAAGTGTAAATGATTTCTTGGAAACCTCTGTGATAATGTAAGTACACAACTGAACAATAAAACACTGTACAAGTGGCTTTTGGATAATTAAATACAAAAATATTATTATTAATAATTTCTAGAAATAATTAGAAATAATTTCTGAATATAATAATAATCCTGAATTTGTATGTACAGATCTAGGCTTACAATCTTCACAGGCCTCAAACCTTTGGCCATAATTTAACAAACTAATAAACTAAAAATACTAATACAGATACTTGTCAATACATAAATAGCAAGCAGGTGCCACGTGGACTCTCCAAAAGGTCTGAATTACACTAGTGAAACTACACGTTCACTAGTGAAAACTCTTACAGTGCGAAAGCACTGATCTTAATAAACAGAAAGTGATTCAGTGAAGTTGAAAAAGTGCAACAGTTAGTAGGTCAGGATAGAGACACAATGACACCTCACCAATCTGATCTTGTTTAAGTCTTAGGCGCTTAGGAAACAGCTGCTGGGTTCTATGGCTGTAACCGATATAGGTTAAACCTGCACACATGCAGTGTGGTGTTTCCTGCAACTACATGGAACAGGAGAAAATGCTCAAGAACCCAGTATGAAAAATAACTGATGAGAAACACATCTTACTTTAACACACGGGAGGATGTGAGTCATGATGATAGTCTCTCTGCTGTCCTCTGGTAAATTTTCACAGAATTCTGACAATGAGAAAAGTGAAATAGAAACACAAACATATTAAAAAATGAACTTCAGATTTGTAGTCTTTGTAATGCATATAAAGAATAGCAGAACCCATATAGAGGAATTATATGTTTTGAAAACAAAATCCTGTCAAAAAAATGTGTCCTGATGTTAATTATTGAAAACCCTGATTAATAGCAAAGATTCATAGATAATAAAAGCACCTTAGCATCTTAACTCACCTTTGACCTTGTTTGCAGCAGCTGCTCGAACCTCAGCCTCACAGTCCTTCAGAAGGTTCTGGAAGGCTGGAACCAGGTCATTCTTTGTGATTTCTAAACCTACAGCCTTTTGTAGCTGTAAATTCAGAAACAATCAAGTCATTTCACATTACCATATTTTCACATTTCCATGTCAAAGAAATACTGCAGAATATTCTGCCGATAGTCTCGTACAGAGGGACAAAGGTGCTATATGTGCGTGTGTATACATATACAAGTACATAAACATTGTATAGACAGAGATATAAAAAAAACAGAATATATATTTAGAATCTATATTTAGAATATATACATACAGAATCTACAGTGTAAATTGAATCACCATAAAAATAAATATTTACAAATCATAATTTTGTTGAAATTGTGTAGCCTTAATTAACAAATTGTGTTGTTCCTCTCATGACAACACAGTTTACAAACAAACATTTGGTTGCGGCTCTAGTCTGTGTCAATGACAAAATCTGCCCAGAACTTAAAGTAACAAGACTTACATCAGAGAACTTGTCAGCAACCATGTAGCGAACCCTCCAGGACTTGTCCTCCGCTGCCTGCCGTAAGGTGGGCATCACCAGAGCTTCCAGGTCTTCTTGGGGCAACAGGGTGGCAATGCTGACCCCAGCCTCTACGGCCAGGAGCCGAACAGAGTCCTGCAACAACACAGTATTAATCACAAGCAGACAACACTAAATATACATTATAGCATGAATCCATAGCATTTAGCAGAGTCTATAGGATATCACAGCTGAAACGAAAGTGGCAGCTCTCTTACTCTCTCTTTTGTTTCATTTCAGGAGCATGTGAAAGTGAGAACTTATTTGGCCATTGTTGAAAACATCTGAAAAAGCCCCATAATATTAGTGTACATAAACTTTAACCTTATAATCGTGACAAAACCAGTTAAAAGTGGATAAGAGACTTATTTAGATTAAAACACCAGGTGTAAACGTGTCTAAATGTGTCTCTCGTTCACTTATGATTCGATTGACCAAAACAAATCTTAATACGAGATGTCAATAGGGCCTTGGATTAATGTCAACAATTCAAAATTTAAGTGCTTGTATTCAGATGCCAGAAATTAAAATACTTGAATTTTTACCCTACATTTCTGCTGTAGCACTGGGTTACATAAACACAATGAGAGTTTTTTTAAGACTGCAGTGGTCACATCATGCTACATGCACACCAGGTCTTTGTTGTGTATATTTTAATGAAAGTGTTATTGAAACAGACCTGTTCATCAGATGCCAAGGCAGTGAAGAGAGAAATGATGTCACTCTTAACATATTCCAGCTCCAACACTTTGGCAAACTCTCCCAACTTGGATGCAGCTGCACGGCGAACCATAGGGGTGTCATCGGAGCACAGGGTGCGAAAATGCCTGAGGAGAGATTGTTAACGATTCCAATTAAACAACATACGAAGTCCTTTCCCCATTCATGTACTTCAGCATTAAGGTAAGAGTTCTGTAATTTATTTTAATGAGTACAAGTATTCATTGTGAACAAAACTTATGACACTGTGAATAGCAATTTGTTATGCATTCAGCAGGTACATTTTTAAACTGTTTTAGGAAGGTCATTAACAAAGTAACATTTAAACAAAATTAATTGGATTTTATTTTATAAATGATTTTATTGTAGCAGAAAAGCACACACACACACACACACACACACACACACAAACACAAACTTACTGGCGGATCTCAGCTTTGACAGTACTGGAAACTCGTGGGTAGCAAACACTGAAGAGCCCACAGGCTGAGGTACGAGATGTGAACCAATCACCGCTGGCCAAACGCTTCACCAGAGGCTCAAAGTGAACTTCTAGGTCCACTGGAGAGTGCTCATGGGAAATCTTCCTCAGGGACTCCACCGCCTTGTCCCGCACAACTGTCTCTTCAACTGTTGCCAAACTCTCCAATGGGGGCTAAAAACACAAGACAGTCAGTATGGACTCGATGAATATTACATAATGTTTTTTACAATGACATCATACAAGGAAGCTCACCAGTAGACAGTGCACATATTCAGGCCCTCCAACCAGCATGGTGAAGTTTCCCAGTTGCTCTGCAAGGGCAAGCAGAACTTCATCCTCATCATAGATGGTATCTGTTTAAGACAGCGAGAAAGAAATCACATTAAATTACTACAGTGACACGAGCAGTTCAAGGTAAACATCACTAACAACCATTGGTTACATGCACAACTAAACTATTGTTACAAAAACTATTACAACATTATGTGTAATTCTGTGGGGTGGATTGCCCTAATGTGGGACATTTTTTGTATTTTGACTTCTGTAGTATATTACAATGCTAAACCTGGTCATGTGACTTTGATCACACGGCAGTACAGCTATGATTTGTTTATAATTTTACTGGCATTCATTGGTTTGGGGAAAACATTAGACAGTGTACCTACATTAGAACAATTCACACTATGTGTGATGTAGATATACCCCACTACTGACAAATAGACAAATGAATGAACAAACATCAGCATTCCTAAAACTTACCTGTGAGAAAAGGAAGCAGTTCTGTGCGTGTCCTTTCAACCCCTAAAGCTAGAGCGATAGTTGACAGTTTCTTAATGCTGTTTAACCGTAACTGTGATGAGAGAAAATATAATTCAGTAATAGGTTGGCTTTAAACAAACTGCTGATTTATGTGACATCTTGTTAAACAGGGTCTGCATGATAGACCTCGCTGCTCCTACAGTCAATGAAATATACTGTAAGTTATGTGATATAAACATCATGTTGATGTTGTTTGTTGGTGACGTTAACTAACGATGACTAAAAAAAACACTTACATTACAAGAAGAAAGAGTTTGTTGCTTAGGCACATTTGATCACTACAAATGAAGCTGTATTGTAAAGATGTGACAGTTCTGTTAGACCTTAACAACTGTCACTGTATTTTATATGGTATTGTGTTGAATTGTTGTGATGCTACTAATTCTCTATTAAATAATGATATGTAAATAACAGAACAGCTAACAGTTAGCCTATCACACTAAATGTTCTGCGCAAAAACAAGGCGACGTTAAATTTCGTTAGGGAACAACTACGAATAATAGTTTAAAACTTTATTTCCACTAAACTGGTTGTTAAATATCTAATGATCGATGGTTTTGATACGTCGATTATTACTGAACGTATGCTGATCTTTCGCCCACTGGCCTGCATCGCAGATTTGTATTAGTCATTCGTGCCAAGAGCCCATTTCTGATGGTGTTAACATTAAACTATATATCCCGTTTACCTGTACATCTTCATTCCTTAATTCGTCAATCAGCACGGCGATGGGGTAAAGAGAGTCGTCGCTGTCTGCTCCCGCCATCTTTGATGCTAAGGGTTGTTCTGCTAGTTGCTGCTACTGCTGGTACAGCTGCCTGGAGACGGAGCACGCGCTTAATGCGCGCGCCCAGACCAACAGAGACCGCTCCGAGCGCGCGCCTCAGCAACATATGGAAAGCCAGATGGGTCATAACCAAAAGTTTAGTGCCTTTTTGTAATATTATCACAATTTGCCGTTCACTTTTAAGAGTGCAAGCTTCTGATATGTATACAGTGCGTTCAAAAAGTAACTGAAATATCATATCAATAAATATGTAAGTATTCAGACCTTTTACTCAGTAATGAACCACCTTTGGCAGCAGCTACAGCATTTGAGGTCTGATGCAACAAGCTTTGTACACATGGATTGGGGGATTTTCTGCTGCTTTTCTTTGCAAATCCTCTCAAGCTTGGTCAGGCTGGATAGGGATCATTGGGCGACAGCCATTTTCAGGTCTCTCCAGATGTTTGATAGGGTTCAGGTCTGAGCTCTGACAGGGCCACTCTAGCACATTTGTACAGTTGTCCATAAGCCACTGCTGTGTGCTTAAGTTGTTGTCATATTAGACGACGAACCTTCGGTCCTGGATATCGAGGAACAAGTTTTCATTAAGGACATCTCTGTATTTTGCTCCATATGTACACATATATTAACAACAGTTTTCTGCATAAAACATGAAAAATAAGGGCGTTTATGGACATAAGGCATTAAGTTTGGCATTCTATAAGAACATTTCTCATTCTTTTCCATGTGAATGGTGACAAATTGTTTCAGTAATAACTGATTTATTTTACTGTCTCTTGAAAACAATACAATCAAACAAGATAATGAGAGAAATGGTTGAAAATCTAACACCACACAACTATTATGAAGCATAAATTAAAATTATACATAGGACATAGGAAACTATAGCTGTATGAAAAAATAAACGCCTATAAGTTAATATATGTAATATGTTTAAGTCTATAAGTTAAATAACAAGATTTTATTAACAAATACAACATTCTTACAGGTACATAATTTCACTTTCATTAGTATGTAAATAAAGATTAAAGACCAATATATCAATCATAAAATTAATCAGATGATGATTGGTTGTTGTTTAAATTACTGGCTGATAAAGACAGTAAATGTTGTTTGAACAACATAATATATGTAAGAGTATGTTTGTGGCTATTGGCTACCCTGCTTTAGACATTTGTATTGTCTGCTAAACAACCCATATCTGTTGACCACTAACTAAGACAATAACACATTAGAGATCTGATAAATAGTCAAGAATAATTTAGATTAGGAACATCTTGTTACTATTTATGAAGAACGCTTGTTAGAAATGACGTCATATGTTTTTATGAAAAGACAAGGGGGGCCCTCAAGTGGACAAGTACAAACTGTACAATTTTAAATGACCCTTGCGTCATACATAATTGTTCATATTATTATTATTCACATAAGCACACAATCATGTTCAACTTTAACATGTCCAGATTACGTCATATGCTTTCCTGATAGTGTCAGTAATAATGCTTCTGAGTGCTAAGACATGACAAATTTGTGACAAATCTGACAAATTATGGCTATGCTTTTGTAATGGTTTGCATCACAACAGTTTACACATACAACTGTGACTGAATGCAAAGCAAACACTAATATTTGCATTCATCACCTGTGATGAAAGCAGTTTTACGTGTTCTGCGATTTGTTTTCTCCAGGCTAGCAGGAACTGATGAACATGTGATTAATATATAAAATAGCTTATTTTCAAAACATTGTTTGTTTGTAATAAACCTTAACCGCAGATTTTTACCCCTTTCTTCCTAAAGTTTTCAATTCAGACCTGCGAAGTGGAGCCGTGCTTTAGCAGGAGCCACAGTCTTGCTCTATATAAAAGCACCATTGCGATCGCTAAATACGCTAAATATAGAAACTGTTCTTTCACAAACTTATAGTTTTAATTCAAAACACATTTATTAGCCCTTCTGGAGGTGTATGAATTATTGCCAATAAGCCAATTCCCACTAAAATAAGATGAATAAACGAATAACTGTTCTTTAAAAAACTTAAATACATTGAAAAAAAACCATAAAGTATTTTTAAAGAGTGTCTTTCTGAATACTGTCCACGGAAAACAGCAGTAAATATGGCATGTATGCTTTATCACAATATCAGTCCAAGAGCAACTTTACGTCTCCAAATGTCGGAGGTTTGTATAATATGTAAGTCGTGGGTTTTAGGTATCCAATGATCCTGATATGCACATAAACATCAAATTTACACACAGAAAAACAGAAATAAAAAACATGTAGCGTGTATAGAGTGTTTATTTTGAAGGCAGCGATACTAACAGTTTCGTTACTCGTGGCTTCGTATGCAGTGGTGACAGTCAGAAGGACAGATCCGAGGGGGCGTGTCACGTGACGTCACATCCAGTTATTTAAGATCATAATAATACTTAAAGAGACTGTTGTGCTTATAATCAGAAAAATATTTTAATAATTCGGAAAGCAAATATTGCTGATTTATGATTCAAACACCGTTTAATCACACGTGTATTATATCTGTGTGTGGAACCATGCGCCGCTGTGTGTTTCTGCACAGAGGTATTTTGTAGCCGCTCCTCTTGAAATGACCGCATTGATCAGCTGCTTCCGCCGCTACAGTCGCCAGTACAGCTGTCATCACATCCGTCAGCATCCTTTCACCTTATTCTCTTTCAGCGCTGCCTTTCTAAAGCTACATTATTTCAGGATCATTTTTTTCTGCATATGAAGGTGTCATACAGTCATTGCACAGCTCAAATTTATTCGGCGTAAGTAAAAACGACACACTTGCAAAAGCCTAACAAAATTCTCCCAAATGCATGAGAATATAGACCATTGTTCAGATGATACTGATAGAGCGCTTAAACATATTTATAAACATGCATTTAACTGGCAAAGATTTAAACAATTGAGTATATTAATGTGATCAAATATTTTTATATGCTGTCTTACAGTATATAGAGATTTTTATTGATGTGAAATTGGCATTATAATGTTGTAATAATTTACAAATAAGCCATATTTCAGCATTAGAATATTGTAAAGACATTTGGGTGGACTAAGGTATTGCCTTGGCAACTTGCTAGTCACATCCTAGCAACCATTTGGAGCATCCTAGCAATTGCATAACCTCATGAATTAGCCATAGTTCAGTTATTTTGCTAGCATGTTAGCATTTTGTTAAATTATGCTAAAGCATGCTAGCATCATATTACCATCATGCTTTATCATGCAAGTTATGCTAGCATCATATTAGGATCATACTAAATCATAATCATAAAGCATCATATTTATTCATGTTAGCATCATCTTAAATTGAAGGGGTGCAATTGTGGCCTGCTGTTTTCAGAGCTGGGCTTATAATCAGTAGGTTGCTGGTTCAATTCCAATGCCAACAGGTAGTAACTAAAGTGCCCTTGCAAGGCACCTAGCCCCTCAATTGCTTCCTGAGTGCTGCAGTGATAGTTGCCCACTGCTCCAGGTGTGTGTTGTGTGTTTGTGTGTTCATGACTTGTGTTTTCACTCCTCACCAGTGATGGGTTAAATGCAAAGGTCACATTTCGGGTATGGGTAACTGTATCTGATAAAAACACTTTCACATTCACATTTAATCATGCTTGCATAATTTTAAAATGTTAACATTGTTAAAATATTCTGTTTAGAGTTTGACTGCCACAGAATTTCTGGTCACCACTTAAATTGTCTTAAAGAAATTTGTGCCAGAAATGTTTTATCTGCTAGAAATGTATTTACATCTCATTGCTGTTAACACACAGAGTTTAGGAGATCACTTTGGCAGTGTGTGGTCCTCTCTTTGGGCTTGTTGGTTCCCATGGGCAGTGTGCTGGCCTTGTCATCCCGCTCAGGGCGTCAGAACTCCCCCTTTCCACATGACAGACCCCTATCACGGTGGGACAGGAGAGATGGACGGTTATCTAATCCTGGAGGCTTTGATGGCTTGCACCGCAACTGTAAAGGTCTGATGTTAGTTTGCGTATTTCTTATTTTGTGTCTATACAGTTTTGCAGGTTTTATTGTAATAGTGTCTGTCTGTGTAGACGTATTTCCACAGCAGATTGAAGGTGTGAAACTGGTGATTAACAAGACTCTCAGCAGTTTATTTAAGGTTTGTGCCAACATTTTTAGTTCAATTTAAGATATGGATTGATCAGTGTTTATATCCAATGTGGTTTTAATACATTTTGCTTTCAATATCATGCTTATTATGCAGTCTTAATTGTTTACAATTACATACTGCTCAGGACAGAAACTATGTTTTCTTAACTATTAAGATTTCTTAGGTAAAAGTTTTTTAAACTATTCAACACTAAATTTTTAGTAAATTTTTAGAAATTGCCCAAAGGCCTATTTACTTGTTGGAAGTCTAAGAAAAATGCCTTTCAATTGTCAATTTCTGACCTTAGGTCAGCCACACATTTCACCTCAGCGCTGTTGCTCCGTCCAGTTATCGCTTCCACGCTGAACACCTACAGTCAGACACTGACAGCAAAGAAACAGTAAGAGTCCAGTAGACACATGACACTTCCCCCATATTACAATCTAAATCTTGACTATATTAATAATTTCTCTTTTAAACACTCCAATATAACACAAATGATCGCTGATCTCTGTTAAGAACTCACCCATGCTTATTGGGGAAATGGACTCTTCTGGCAGTTTAAATGCACACTCATTGTTTCATCTGAGTGAGAAGACAAGAACAAAAGCAGTATTTCAGGTTAGTATTTCAGGTTAGTACTCATTTGAGCTACATGTGCAGCTACATGAAATAAAACGTAATGCAATATAGTGACTGGTAACGTAATGCGGATGGACTTTATATTCTTTGATAGACTCAGCAGGCACAGTTTGTCACATGGCAGTTTGAGGTTGAATACAGAGGCAGTGACTTCACAGCAGCTGTTACTATGGCCAATCCTGACATTCTAAGAGAATCAGGTATGATCATATGATCTCATTAAACTGATCCACCACAGGAATGTACTGCAGTGAAATCAGAACAATGATTTGCATACAGAACAGTGTCTATACTGTGTCTACATGCAGATGAAGAGAAACTGGTACACTGTAAATTATAATTGCTTAATCTCTACACTTATTTACTACATTTAAACTTGATTTACTTGGAATTTTGAATTCATTGGGATTTACTTTTGAAGTTACATCTGTCCTGATCTGATTGTTGATTAAAATGACAAAATTTTCAATTATTGTGTCTGCGCAGGTTTGTGCTTGAGTAACTGTTTGTTCTTATTTGTTGCAGTTATCATGGTTGCTCACTTTCTTCAAAGCGTATCTCCACAGCTGGTACTGGGGGGAGAGCTGGTATACCACCGCGGTCGGGCAGAAGAGGGAGGCATACTTACCCTGGCTGGCCAGTACTCAGGTTAGTGTGGATATCTGCTTTAGATAAGTAGTCAGGTGTGACATTGTACGTGTAACTTACAGTACCAGGTTTATATAAAATGTCCACCTGTTCTTTAAGTTAATTGAATGTCAAATCTTATCTTAGGGCCAAATTGGGTGGCAACACTAAATGCTGGCAAAGGAGGCGCTCACGCCAGCTACTACCACAGGGCCAACAAACAGGTATGTTGGGGCTGAAAGATAACTTAACACTTGCAATATTTTTAATGACAGGACATAGTAGTAGTTTTATAATGCTGCAGTTGTTTAAATAATCTCTGCAGATTCAGGTGGGAGTTGAGTTCGAGGCAAGCACTAGGACCCAGGAGACAACATTCTCTTTTGGTTACCAGATGGAACTTCCAGAAGCCAAAATGGTTTTCAGAGGTAAGATGAGCAGATGTTTATCTTATTTTTTAATATTCAAACTGATTTAATTACATTATTTGCAATGCATAATGAAACCAATTTCTTCATCTTGTCTTTTGAGGTCAAACAAATATATATAACACACAAGTCACACTCTGAGATCTTCTGGGGGACTAATGTAAAGAAATGTAACTTTTTTTACTTTCATTTTCATGGTGTTTTTAGGAATGCTGGACAGCCGCTGTATTATTGGTGGAGTTCTTGAGAAGCGTCTCTACCCACTTCCTGCCACACTAATCATGGGCGCCTTTGTCAATCACAGAGCAGACAAACTGCAGGTTGGCATTGGAGTCAATGTAGGTTAGACCCTAACCTTGTGGAGTCTGCACTCAAGAACAACCAAAACCACCTTCCTATCTGCCCAACTAGTCCACTACAGACTACGGACACAACAGGCAAGCTAACCAAAACCCTGTTTGCTCTGCTGGACAGCCATGACGTTCATGGCAAGCAAGAATGAAGTCGCTGATTCCAGCTTAAAATGACTGGTAACACAAAGGTCTCTGCTAATTCCCTGATGTTGCACTTTTTTCTTTTTTACTGGGGTTGGATGTTTTGGCCCCCAAATAACCTGAGGAATAAATAAAGAGACAGCACACGTATGTGTCAATGGATGAAGTGTAACAGTATACATGCCGTAGTGTTTCATCAATTCTTCCTGTCACAAAATTCCAGTGATTCACCTTATTAGACATAATTTTTGTTGGAAACTCCAAATAAACAAGAATACTTCTTGACATGAGGCATGAGATAAGCAATTGATTAAGATATTAAGCTGTTTTTACACAAAATTTGTATATACAGTCCGTTGAAACATTAATTAAACATTCAAACTGTGGAGGATTATGGGAAATTGCTGATTGCAGAAAGGAAGTTGTTAATCCAATAATCTTAGAATTTAATTGGTAAAGAGTAGATTTATTTTTCTTATTTATTTCTCATGATGAAACATCCTCAGTTGTTTATTTAATGTAAAAAATGAATTAAATTTGGTATGACCATAAATGCAAGAGGAACACCAATGCAATACAGTATGCAAATATTCTGATGGCTTCATCAGTGCTGGTTATATTTAAAATGTCTAAAATTTAACACTATATGTCAATGAGATGTTTTTAATTAAAATTTCTTTTAAAAACGCAAAGTAGGTAGCACAACTAAGTCTAAAATGATCTACAAATAAGGGTTTATACAGTGCTGCTTCTAAACCTAAAAATTGTAAAAAAGTGTATACATTTAATCTACAAAACTGTATTAGTAAAGAGGCTTTTTTTTTTTTATTTGCCCAGAGCAGATGTAGAGCTTTGACATTTTGCAATGAAAAATGTCCCATAAAAATGCATTTTTTGCAAATTACATATACATTAAAGGTCAACCGGGCTATGGGTATAAAAACATATTTGAATGTTTTAATATTTTAAGCATTCATTTAAAGTAATTTAAGTAATTTAAATTAAAGAAATTAATCCTAACTACCCTCATTTTCAAAGTGGCAGCTGTTCATTTTTATAATTAATATTTATAGAATATGAATATATTTGAATGTTTTTCTTTAAACATAAAGGACAGCAACAGTCATGGTGTAAAAATAAAGGTTTACTGCAGTTTTTGTATTTTTTGTTTAACTTATAATGTAATTTATTGTATATGCATAAGACCCCAAAATGCACTAATTATTACATTTATAAGTTACATTTATAAGTTACATTTTATTTATTTATTTATTTCCTAATTTCATTGTATGTACAATGAAAATAAAGGCTTTCTGTTTCTCCACATATGGCTGATGCTTGTGTAACTTTAAAATAATGTTTTCTGAATTTGTCATTTGCTTTTGACAATACTGTGGCAAACCACATTAGGTTTTGGAAATATTGTACAAACCCATTGGTATGTTATTTACATACTGGCTGTTGTATTCCTGCCATACATTTGCATAATTGTACAAAGTTAAAAATTAGCTTAGTTTATCAATTCACTCCTCCAGTGAATTTGACTGTGGAAATGTTGTGGCTGCCTGGCCTCCTGGATCAGGGAAAAACTGTTCTTTGTTTTAAAATCCACTTTTAAAAGGTAACATTTTAAATATTTGGTGATTGTAATATATGGCATCTAACACACAAATGCAGGGACATTGTGCTAGCTGGGCTCCTATCCTGATGCTGTGCCTAGCATACACAAAGAACAAATGTAGTGCATTAAATCAAAGGTAAAAAAAGTAATATTGACATTAATTTTAATGTAAGCTTTTATAACTACATCTCGTATATATACATCTCGTATATATATGTATGTATGTATATATAAGTATTTATTTTTAGAATTATTTATTTGACTTTATTTATTTTGATTATTTATTTGAGAATTATTATTTTTTGAAGTATTCCATGCATCCTCTCAAAATGGTCGGGAATTCGCATGCATAATAATGAAAGAAGTTTTAGATAAAAAATACAGCTGTCACTATCTTACCTCGGTCTCCTCTTACTCACCACCAGGGGGCACTTTCACCTAAGTAGTGTTTTACCTACTGGACTATTAAAGCCACACTCACTCCTTGTGAAGTGATGAAATACATTTATTAATGTCTTTTATCTCCCAGCTTTACCATTGTTGTGTGTGTTTTTCTACATTAAAGTAAATAGATGTATATAGAAGAGTTTAAGGAAATATGTATATGTAAAGAATTTGTTTATTAAAACATATGGGTTAAAGTATTTTGTGCTTAAAGACGTTAATAAAAAAGCTTTAAACTTGGAGAGTCTATTCATCCTTCTTTACATCATTTTCACGTCAGTAAAATTTTACATCAGAAAAATGTGTTCTTTGGCAATAGTGGATACTGTCTGTCAACATTTTATTATTTAGTGGGTGAAAGAATGAACACTAATGTTAAAGGTTTACATTAGAAGTGATAATGACGGCCGGCTGAGGCGGTGCTGACGTAAGTTCCACCTCCTTCCATCGCTGATTGGCTGAATCAATGGCTATTCTGAAAACGCCACTCGTGCCTTCATCCTCTCCGTACTTAACATCCCGCTGTCATAAAACAAAACAACACTTGTAGATGGCGAGGAAGACGGGTAGTCGTTTAGAGAAAACAAGATACATTTTTTAAACATTTACGATAGTACAGTGTGAAAATGCGCGGACGCATGACAGGCCAGGCCATGGAGCTGCTGGGCAGCGGCGGCTCGAAGTTCATCATGACCAGGATCTTTGTGTCCCCATCTACCAAAACAGCCCTGTCGTCGGGAGATGGACATATTAACAAAAGTTTTCGATCGACGTCGTCTATGTCCAGTTACTCTGAACTGGCTCGGGAGAGGTCCAAAACCGTTACGTCTTTTTACAACCAGTCTGCCATCGATGCATCTGCCGAGAAAGTCAGTAACTGTTGTTTTCCTTCGCCGAGAAACACACACGCACACATATATTTGTATTTATGGTGAAGATTACCATCCGTTATAGGCGTCCGTGTTATGGGTGGCCTGATGGTCAGATAGCTGGACATCCACATATGACGTGTTACCCGACTGACTAGTTGACCAGTTATTGTTTCGTGATTCTGGCACTGATCACGTCACTTACAAACATTACTACTGTATCGCTGTCTTTTGTGTGTTACAATTTCAAACATTTCCTTCACGTTTGGGAATAAGATCCCAGTCTGATTGGATACATGGCACGTGTTTGTATTGTATCCAATGTACAGTTATTTTAATCGGGACATTATGTGTCGGAAGTGTGTATCACTGCAAACCCCTTAACATAAACCAAAGGAATACAGAAGTTGACTGCCTTGTCTGATGCTAATGTTAGCATACAGCTAACGATAATGATAATGGTCACTATCTTGTCTAAAGCATCTAGACCATAACAAGAATGATCTGATTTGCGTTAACCATTATGAAGATCTCTGGAGAAAATGTTGGTAGAAATGAAAGTAAGTTTTAAAGAGTTGTGTTTGCGCAGACAGTCTTGCATTTTGGACATAATTACCAACACTATAATTTGTTATACTCATATTTTTATGTTAACAAGGTGCTTGTCACCAGGTATATTTAAGGAACCAGTTCTCATTTTCTTGTATAGTCATGCTGGCGTCAGAGCAACTATACACAGAACCCCCAACTGGCCCTATTCTGAGCATCTCACAGGAGGTACTTTAATGACTGAACAAACTGAATTAGATCCGCCCTTTCAATCATGTTAATTATGCACATTTTTAAAGCTGATTCTATTTAAGGGAACCGGTGACATAATAAAGCACAAAATTAGGTTTATTGCAATGAAGGTGTATTAGGCACTATGAGTGTTTATAACTGTTTGATCTCTTACAGCTTTCTGTCAGACTGACACCAGCCACAATGCTGTATGCAGGAAAATCTCCTGATGGTCAGCATATCCTGGTACTTACATCCTGTCATCATTCCAAGATTCCCAGCCCACATTGGCGCCACTCTTTTAAATTATGTCTTCATGCCATTTTTTTAGCTTTGTAATTTATAACATTTCACAGCTTTGTGGATTCCTGGTAAACTTGATATACCAGGCAAATAAACTTTAAACTTTATATTTCTATCTTCATCATTTACTGAACTGCTTTGTGAACTCCTTTACAAACAGTACTATGGCAGAGGCATGGGAAGGTGGTTATCCAATAATAGTACCATAGTACCAAACACCATAGTACTGAAAGATAGTATGGCCAGTACATAGAACTGTACATAGGAGTTTATGTAAAAAAAATTGCATAACTATGACACTTACATGGTTCTTTAAAGAACATTTAAGAACATTGACATTGACAAAGAACATTGTTTGTGAATTAAGAATTCTTCTTCAATCAGTTATGACAGGTAATAATGCATTATAATGTGTGTGTGGTTGTTCTAATGTAGAGCAGTGCCAAGTATCTACACAAAGAGCTGCCTGTTCGTATCGCCCACCGCATCAAGGGTTTCCGCAGTCTGCCCTTCATTATCGGCTGCAACCCAACGATCCTCCAAGTGGTGAGTTCTGCTTCTCTCTGCTCTGTTACTCCCAGCGGTCTCCCTGTTACCTTCTCTGTTACAGGCTGGTTTGTTAGTTCAGTTCCACCCCGATTCATTGAGGATCTGAGAGAGGATATTGTGCCACGTAGCGCCAAGATTCAGGTCATACAATGTTCTAACAGAGATCCAAAACGCTAAATTGAACAGAATATTCAATGCCAGTGAGATCAGACCCTCATGTTTTTATGACAACTGTGAACAGAGTGTTGTGCTATGTGAAGGGGTCAAAAAAATGTCACCATGCCCTCTTAAGACAGTGTGACTTTTTCTTCTAAAAACAAATACAAGTTGCTTGTACAGAATATAATGTTTGGTCCTCTTTTGTGTTACATTTTCTGAATCGTTTGTAATTGATGGTATGCGACAACATTTAAAAACTGTTATATTTAGTGGTCTTGCTTCACATAACCAAATAATGTGTTACATTTCTTCTTGTTGACTGTAAATTAGGCTTGCTCACCAGTTTAACAGTTGTTGTCACAATTTATTTATAGAACAAATTAAAAAAAGAGATGATTCTCTTTGTATTTTCACTTTGATAATACAGTCAGGGGAAAGTTTGGACACACCTACTCATTCTGTATTAATGTTATTTACCACATTTCAGTTTAATCATTAAAGGTATGACATGATGTGAATTAAAATTTGGGGATTGTGTAGTGATCAAAAAACGTCAATACGATCAGTCAATACAATCTTATGTTTTAGCTTCTTCAGAGTCACATGACCTAGATCACAGCTCTGCATGAGTTATTTTTTAAGACTGTATCAAAGGTGTCCCCTTATATAGAAATTGTTGGCTGCTTTTCTTTAATATCAGGACAAATTAATTCACTTCAAAATGTTTCTGATTGAGGATTGTCAAGAAACTCAATATGTTGTCCATTACATTAGAAATTAGTACACAAATAATTAATGTTTAACCATTCAGTCAGGTGTGTATTCCTCCTGTCTAAAGTTATTGCTCCTTTCTGCTTCATTTACTGGTTTGAAACAAAGAGGTTTCACAATAACTGCTATCACTGTTGGTCCTTATACTCCACCAGAACCACAAATGATCCAAATTAAAAGAACTCCAACCACTAGCAGGGAGAGAGAGAGAGAGAGAGAGAGAGAGTTAATAAACAGTGTAAAGCGAAAGCATCTTGCTTTCCACTTCCTGTTTACTTTCTTTTGTGATTTACTCTGTGAACTTTTACCCACATCTCTCTTCTGTTCTTGTTGGTTTTATTGCGAGAAATTTAATGGCAGTTTTTTTCAGAATGAGTGTTTCACATCAAATAATAATCGATCATTTGACTTATCAGCTGAAATATTATCAGCTGAATAATTTGGCAAGAAATCGGTTATCTTGACTTAGTGGTGAAGTGTTTTCCGATTATCCCATTATTGTTTCTAGAATCTGTAAGGAATGTGAGCCATGTGTTTTTAAAGGGTTTGGTGAGGGGCCAGGGATGGGATTCGGAGGAAAGTATAAGGCACACAGAGCTCTGGGAATGCTGTACTGCAGCAGAGCAGATTTGTCACCCCTGTATTGAACCCATTTCTTTTCTCTTTCTTCACAGCACGAGCTTTATATCAGAGCCTACCATATGCTGAGCGACTTCCCAGCAGTAAGTACAATAAATGAGTTAATAGTTAGACCCCGGTTACTGTGTCGTTACACCCTAACAACCATTTACAGCCCATAGCAAACTTGTGATGCAACAAAAACATATCTCAGTTATTGCAGTTATTTGACTGTCAGTGTGTTTTAGGTGTTTCCCTGGTAACTTCCAAATTCAAAATTGTTCTAAATTCACTATTAACCACTAAGCTTGTTATTCAACCAATTTTTAGTTCCACCCTTTTTAATGCTCCTTTTAAAGCTCTTAAGCTGCACTCAAACTAAACGCAGATGTCATACCAGATGCTGTGCATATTTGTAGAATTATCACATGCTATTCCCCAAATTTTCACGTATACGTATGTGTAGGGGTTGTGAAGAGGTTTTGCTGTACACCATGTTCTAACCAAACGCAAGGCGACAAGCAATATGTCTGTCCACATCAGAAGCAATGTAGCGGTACAACATCAATCCAAATCAATCACAAATCAGCGTGTGGCCGGTTTCCCTCTTTTGAAGTTCCCTGTTGTCTCCCATTTGTTTTCAAGGGAAAAAGTGCATAATCAAATTACAAATAACTATTGTGTAAAAGACTGTTGTATTAGTGACTTCTACAATCGTTGTTATATAATGCACATTATTTGAACAGAGTTGTTTGACATTTGTTTACATAATTATTTTCCACATAATTTTTCTACAGGTTAATTGCACAGGTTAATTGTTCCTGTTATTATGGCTTTCAAAGTCTTTACCAATTATATACCTGCTCAAAATAAACCCTTTAACATGATACAAATCAGTACATGACCTGCTCCCTACTGAGTTCTGCTTGGCCAATCACCGTTATCTGTAGTAAATTATCCTAAGTAGAGAATTTAAGTGTTGTGTTTGTGAGATAAGCTTTACAATATACACAACATTGATAAAGGGGATGTAATGGGGCATAGTGGTTTACAGAGGGGATGCGTTTGTCATTTTTCTAAACAAGGTAAATGTCATCACCCCAATTCCAGCCCTTTTCACTTTCATTTACTTTTGCTTGTGAGGGTAATGTTCTAGATTCTTAATAATGTTTTTATCTTTAGATAACAGACCAGGAGACAGAAGCTCGCTACAGCAAACTGGTAAAACAGCTGCTTGATGATCACAAAGATGTTGTCACCATGCTAGCCGAGGGATTCAGAGAATGCCGGAAACATATTCTGGTAAGTTTCTAAGCCCCAGTGTTGTGTCCAGCCTTGGAATGATAATCTTTCTGTGGGAAACTTCTGTCATAAATAAATCTTTACTCTAGTCAGATAATTGCTTTATTTGTTGTGAAATTGCCTTTTTTATATTGCCTATAAACAGTTTTTTATATTGCCTATAACAGTTATATTTCTAATGTTTTAATCTAGTTCTAACTTGGCTGGGTTGTGTTTTGTTTAGGATGAGACTCTGGTTCGTAATTTCCTGGACAAAACATTGACATCTCGCCTCGGCATCCGCATGCTGGCCACACACCACATCGGCCTGCATGAGGACAATGTACGTCTCTCTCCAAATGCTATAGCTCCCATTTTCATTGGGATACTCTGTAGGTATTATTAATGCTCCCTATACCTAGCCGTGGATGTGGGCTGAAGTAGTAAGCCAGACAGAAATGTGCTTTACAGAGCTTGAAGTACTCAGCTATAAATAGAAAACTCTGCAGTACCACTTTAAAATGCACATGGACCAGCAGAACCAGAGCAGTGTAGTTTTTAAACTTTGACATAAGCTTAATGACTTCAGAAAGTTAAAAGCACTAAGGATCATCCATCGAAAAATAAAGGAGCGCTATAGCTTAACCCTTAAACTGAAAAACGCTTAATGCATCCTACAAATAGTAACATTTTCTACAGCTCTATCACCAACCCTAATTTCAGGAGATACATTATCTGTAACTTTTGGCTTTTAGTGATATACTGCAAATATTAACCTCTAAGTAAAATCTGCATTAAGCTTAAGAATGTAAATAAGAGCAAATTCTGTGGAGAAATGGGAAAATGGGTGGAATCACCACACTTGTACATTTTACACTCACATACAAATGCTCTCAAATGTATTTTGAGGTCATGCTATAATAATCATGTTGTGACTGGTTTTGAAGATACTTCCAAAATGTGTTAGTATACTTTTGGTTTTCGTGTTTTTAACAATCAGATTCCATAAATACCCAGAGTCTTGGTGGTGGGCATCCTAGCAACTGCTTAGCAACTGCTTAGCAACATGCTAAATCCTTTTGAGAATGTAGAATACTTTAGTTACTTGGCAAGCATCCATGATGACTTAACATACACAGGCAACCGTCATTCATTCAGCCAATTAAAGTGTAAGATTCTTAGTATATGTTATACTGTCCTAACAAACAGTTCTATCCACTGTTTCAGCCTGACTTTGTAGGCATCATATGTCGACGCCTTTCACCTAAAAAGATCATCGAAAAATGGGTTGATTTTGCTCGGTGAGTCTGTCCTTCTGTCATCCTCGTATTTCTCCTCAGTCCTTAGCCGTTCTGTTAAAAGGCTTTTAGGCTTTATCAGCAAAGGAAGTGTGTGTGTGTGTGTTATACTCCATTTGCCTAGGATAAAGGTCAAAGCAGATTGTTCATTTGTTTGTGATTTACTCAGTGTGAAAGGTCATTTTAGTGTCCAACATTTGCTTTGTGGGAGCAAAACATGTACTTCCTTTGAGTTACATAAGTTTAATGTGTTAACAATCTGGTTTGTTTGTTTTAAGGTTTTGCAGTAAATGATGTGTAATCATTTTTAACAGTTTGCTACTGTGGAATACAAAAAAGTAACTGAAATATTTAAATATTATCTAAGTATATAGACTTTTCTCTTTATATAGCATGCTCTAATGTCACAATAATACCAGACATCTGACAAAAACATTTTATATAAACATTCATAAATATTCAACTATCTTTTATTATTGATTTTATGTCTTTATGGTCTTGTGTACGAGGGCAGGTCAGGCTGACCTACTCTTGTCCGTTCTGTAAATCTCACCGTTAACAGAAACTGTGTCACTGTACAGTGATGTAATCTGTGCCTGTCAGGACCAGAGACAGTCCAGCACACTGTGAACCACACACTCTTTATTACTGTCAGATTAAGCTACTTAAAATGACCAAAACCAAAACAGTGCATTTCAATTAAAGCCCATTCAGTCACAATTTATAATTAAAGAAACATTAACACACAGTTTCTTGCACATAAATGTAAGTTGTGTCAGCGTTTCACGTTCTTTACAAAACAATAATTATAAAAATTGATGAGTTGGGCAGTTTTTGGCAGCTGTTTCTTCACTATCTGGGCCGTGTATAAAAATCTTTCCCCTGCAGGCGGCTCTGTGAGCATCAGTATGGGAACTCGCCACGGGTTCGGATCAATGGCCATGTGGCGGCCCGTTTTCCCTTCATTTCTCTGCCTCTGGATTACATCCTGCCTGAGCTGCTCAAGAATTCCATGAGGTAACATCCCAGTCATATGTAGTTTTATGAAATGTGCACGAAACCTATTTGCATTTAGTAGATTTGTGTCATTGAGATAATACAGGCAGTATCAACCAACATTAACTGTGTCCTCAAAAAACCAAATGATAAAACATAGTAAATTGTTATTTTTTAAATGAAAATCGTGCAAAAAGTGTTTTTTAAGGGTTAGGTTTTGGGGTGGGGTTAAAAATTGTATTAGCTCCTTGTATTAGAGTCCTTTTAAACCACATTTGCAAGTGTGTGTGTGTCAGACACATTGAGACCAGGCATTCAATATTTAAGTAAAAAAATAATTTACAGAAAACTTATGCCAATGTGATAAGTTTTTTCTTTTTAAAATTTACTGATATTTCTAAAGTTCTGTTTTGACTTATTGACTGAGTGTAAATTAATTTAAAGAACTTAATCAATTAAGTTATTTTAGTGTATGCCACAACAAAATAGAAGACAATTGTGCTAAAATGAGTGATATATATACATATACATATATTTGTGCACATTATTCTGTGTTTAGACTTTTTGTAAAATATTTCTGTTGCTCGACAGAGCCACTATGGAGAGTCACTTGGACACCCCTTACAATGTGCCTGATGTGGTGGTCACCATCGCAAACAATGATACTGACTTTGTCATAAGGTCTGTAAGCCGGTGTTAATGGCATTAAACATGACCCCTGTGTCACTGCACTATTAAATGCTTAATTCTGATTGGCTGATGCTTAATTTTCCAAGAATGCAGAATTATTTACTAGTTATTGGTCTGTTGACCACATAACAGTTTCACAATAGCCATTCAGCTGACTGTAGCAAAACAACTTGAAGATAGTAGCAAAGCAGATCATTTTTTTCTCAACCTAATTTATTATGTATGGAAAACAGTCTCTCTAATGCTAACTTTTATTTTATTTTTATTCCAAGCAGGTTTTAGTCCTGTGTTTCGAAGCTTGTTAAGCTTTTTTTGCAGTACACTTAAGTCTTTTTTGTTTGTTTACAATACACTTTATGGGTCTGATCTTTATGGGTGACTCTCAGCATTTAGTAAAAAATTGCGAAATCAAAACTATTTGTTTATAGATAATAAATATTTGATTGCTGTAGCTAGAGAGACTTTTTGTGTACATTTAGAGGTAGCTGTCATTGTGATTAAAGCATATTTCATGGCAAACGAGACAACAGACGTAGCCACTGCTGTTTTCATACATTTTTGGATATAGTTTGTCTGAAGTCATTTGTAATATAATTTGTAATATAGCGAATACCACAAAGTTAATACACATTCCACAAACAATAACAGAACACTCCACTTTTAATCAGAATTAACCATTCAGACTGAAACATTTCTAAAAAATCAAGTTTGGGTTAAAACCAGGTTCATGCTCTTTTAAGCTTTCAGTTGCTAGACATTTGAGCTGTTATTTACACACAGACCTTGTTATACAGAGTGCTGTCCATTATCCCACTGTGCACACACAGCAAACAGCACACACAGTGGACAGGTGGGCAGACCGGTAAATTTGTTTAGTGCTGCAAAGGTTTCATACTATAGACACACTGTTTGTTTATACACACACACACACATACTTTTAGGAGAGTACACCCTAAGTATTTTGTGTAGAATCTATAGTTTATTAGATTATACACATACCTGAAAATGAAACTAAGTTGTTTAAAAGGCATTGTGATGTTTTAATGGTTTGACAGGATCTCGGACCGTGGTGGAGGGATTCCTCACAGCATTTTGGATAAGGTGATGGATTATCACTTCAGCACGGCTGAACAGAGTACACAGGATCTCTGCATGAACAATCTCTTCAACAACATGACCAACAGCGGCCCTCAGTCTGGACCCATGCATGGGTAAGAACACAACAGCTGATCAGAACTGGCTTGAGGAATAGGGGAGTGTGTGGACTCACTGAAACTTGGATCATTCATTATAGAAATAAAATGCAGAGAGATTTAATTGATACTTTTCGCATGTATATATTTACATGTTTTTACCTTCTAGTGGGCAAATATTTACATGTATTTTACCTCATTTTGACATGTTGTGACCTCCTTGTGTGTAATTATTTACA
>JBAJNP010002385.1:614-48761 GCA_036877545.1 Yasuhikotakia modesta
ATAAAATGTGTGTGTGTATATATATATATATATATATATATATATATGTGTGTGTGTGTATGTATGTTTGTGTGTTTGGGGGGGTAATGGACTGAGAATTCTCTATTACTTGTCCTCAGCCACACATATCCTGCTTAATGAACCTCTGTTGCTCTCATTTGTCTGTTTGATATGTAAATTTGTTTTGTCATTGTTTATAATCACCATATAGTGAGTTACAGGCTGTTGATGATGCAAATCTCATAAATGGTATCTAGCTATCTGTCTATCTACAATAGCAGGATCGTGCATCTAGGTTCTCTCTCTCTCTTTCTCTCTATCTATCTCTCTCCTTCTCCTTACAGTAGCAGGATCATGCTGTACTGTTTTCCTGCGGTAACAAATCGCTCTGTCTCTCACACAGGGCTAAGTGCTCCATTCAGTCGTCTGTAAATGGTGGAGTGAAGCCCACAGCTTATGAAAGCTCCTCAATGTTCACACACACACCGCCTCCTTCATTGTGTAACCTTTGCACAGCTGTTACACACACATAAAGGAGAACGCCTAAGTTAGTGTTTGTGTAAAGAGATTCTATTTGACATGTTTAATGGCTGTGTCTAAGACTATCAATGCGCCGAAAACATGAGCCACTCTCTTCTGCCACGACTGAGTTGCATGCTTTAATGCATGGCGAAAGCGTGTTAGTTACGCCACACTGGTACCTGCATTTACTGCGTTACTGCGTGCTGTTCATGCGAAAATGTTAAAGGTTAAAAGTGAAGTTGTGTTTAATATCTAGATATTAGGATATTATGGGCTGGTCTTAAAGTTGTGTGTGTGTGCGCTCAGAGGGAATAAGAAACCATGTGTCTCATTGTGTAAGTTTGCAAAAGGTTCAGGGTTCGATTCCAAGGGAACACAAGATGTGATGTTTAATTTCTCCTCAGTTTCCTTCAAGATCAGCATGTGTTAATCGCGTTATGTTTGTAGCTCATTTATTTCCTACATTACGCCTCTCTCTCTCTCTTCTCCTCCTAGGAAACAGTGGAATATGCCTTCCTTATCATTTTCACGATCGAAACCTTCCTGAAGATCATAGCATATGGCTTGGTGATGCACCAGAATGCGTACGTCCGCAACGGATGGAACATGCTGGATTTTGTCATTGTCGTCATTGGGTATGTTTCACACTAATGCACTTTAAAACAATACAGACAGACTTAAACAGTAATATAGCTTTAATTCTTTTTTCCCATGATCCTTTGCAAATGTCACTTTCACTAATGTCACTCCCATGAGGGCCTCACCTTGCTCTCAACTCCCAGCACACACACACACACACACTCCTTGTGCAGCTATATGACCCAGAAAAGACGCATGAAATAAACGAGGGACGCATGATGTGAGCTGTCATCTTTCATACTATGCTCTGATAATGAGAGTAATTCCTCAGTGGCCGTTCCTTGATCTTAGTCTTGATGTTTAAGCAAGAGACCAGCCCTCAAGTTCTCCTCTTTTCTAAAAATAACCTTTAATCACCCATCCTCGCTTCAACACCCATCACTGCTGGGCGGAAGCACTGGTGTGTGGGTTAAGGGGTTAAGACACATGCTCCTGGCACATTAAGGTGTGGTGCTTACATTGACAATGCAGGTCAAATCTGGCCTGCAACTAGTCAGGTTTTTTCCACCTGTTGCTCACTTCTGTGTAGATTAGCTCAGACTGTGCATTCTTCATCTTCTGTTTCTCCTCATCAGCGAGGTTTTTCTTGGCTCTGTGTGACTCTGTGTAACTCTCCCTCACCGATTCTCGCACAGTCCACTGGGTAGCTGGGTCACGTTTCGATTTGTTCACTTCATGCAGAAAGATCTCTCTCATTCTCTCTCTTTCTCTCTCTCTCTGTATCTACCCATCTGTCTGCTCGTGGGACTGAGGCTGCTCCTTGGTTCCCTCTGAATACAAATATTAGCCATGAATATGAACAGGCAGGCAGTGGTGTTGCTACTGATGCTACGGCTAAATTATCCCCCTATATTAGATTATTTTGTTTTCAAAGAATTGAAGCCCCTGGTTTTGTTTAATTAGATTTTTTTAAGGAAATGGTTTTAGCAGATAATGCCCTTCGCTCTGAAAAAACCCATTACAGCGCTCTCTGGAATACTTGATTCTGATTGGCCAGTCACAGTATTTAGCAGTGACATTCTTAGAAACAACCTAGCAACCACCCGCAGCACCCCAGCAGCATTATGATGGCTTCTGCAGACGCAAACAACATTTCTTTAAAAGCGTTTTCTTGTTCACGTTTTTTCCAGACTGTTCAGTGTTGTTTTGGAAGTTTTGACCAAAGACGGGGAGAAGGAAACAGTTGGAGAAAGTGCAGCAGCAGCTCATGGCCACGGAGGAAAACCAGGCGGTTTTGATGTTAAAGCTCTCAGAGCCTTCAGAGTGCTGCGACCTCTCCGCCTGGTATCAGGAGTGCCCAGTGAGTAAAACACCTGTGTTGAGATCTCCTGAAGTATTGGTGGGCTTTGGCCCCATCGAAGCCCATGTTACATCTTATCATTCTCCTTAGAATGATAAGATGTCACGTGATGTGGCCTTATGGTGAGAGAAACACAGTATTTCTTACTGTAACCCCCTCAGGAGTGTTTGCTAGAACATCAATGTGTGTGTCTGTATGTATATGTGTGTGCATGTGTGAGCAGCATAGAAATTGCTTCTAAGATCTAACATAAACCCCAAGTGTTGATTTGTATGCATGCTTGCATCATACACGCTCATATACTGGTGCATGTGTGCAGGTTTACAGGTGGTGTTGAACTCCATCATTAAAGCCATGGTTCCTCTCCTCCACATCGCTCTGCTGGTTCTGTTCGTCATCATCATCTATGCCATCATCGGTCTGGAGCTTTTCATCGGGAAAATGCACGCCTCGTGTTATTTTCAAGGCTCGGGTAAGTGAGAAATGATATTCTTAAGCGTAAAATATATTATATATTATATAATATATTCACAAACCCTATATTGGTCTCAAATACTCTTGGAGTTCAAAAAATGGAATAGTTTTTTTAATGTAAACATTTACATCAGGGTGTCAACTCCAATCTTCAAGGGCTGATGTTCAGAGTTTAGTTCCAGTGTTAAAAAACATTGTTAACATAATTCAAAACGTTCCTGTCTGTTTGTTTAGTGTTTATCTTTCGTTGTCGTCTGCAGATATAATCGAGGATGAACCGGCGCCGTGTGCAGTGAACGGTCACGGCCGCACGTGTTCCATTAACGGCACCGTGTGCAAAGAAGGTTGGCACGGCCCAAACGGAGGCATAACAAACTTCGACAACTTCATGTTCGCCATGCTAACTGTGTTTCAGTGCATTACCATGGAAGGCTGGACGGACGTTCTCTACTGGGTCAGTATTAGCATGCTAACTCTAACCTTGTTTACTGCTTGCATTCGCTTGCAAACGTTCTAGCTAGCATAGACATCCTCTGGCACAATTACCTCATAAAGAAACGTCTATAGAAAGGAATGATGTTCAGTAGAAAGGCATTTAGTGTTCATACAATCATTAGTGCTTTGAGGAGATTGTGAGAGGCTTAAACTAACATCCCACACACTGAAGCAGTAATCGAAGGGTCTGTGTCTGACCATTGTGCTCCGTTTGAGATCCGCCCACCTCTAACATCATCCTCTGAAACGCATTTCATCCAGTTCACAGTACCTCACTGCTCATTTACAGCAGCCTCAGTTAGATTAGACGTTCAGAAGAATTGTAGTTTGAACCAACTGGACCAGGGTTTGCCAAATGTAGAAACCACTCCGGTCTCACAAGGGAGAACCAAAAGCGTTTCCCAACAAAATGTCTCCCAGTGGGAATTTTTACTGTTTTGAGAGTTTATTAAAGGCTATGTTATGTTTGGATGTAACATAAAGTGGACAGTATCTGTCCTGGGATCGGATTGGCCGGCAGAGATTCCAACAGTGTTTAGATGTATTCTGTATACAAGAGCTATAATGTAGAGCACCTGTTCTTCATAGCATTTAAAGTACAACTGCTTTAAATAAAAAAGGCAATATTTAAAAAAAACTTTTATTAGACATTCAGCATTATATTAATAAACAAACAGCTTAAAAGCTTAGAGAGGATGTCTTTATTGTAAACATGCATTTTGCTGGATTTATTGTCTTTGTTAACACTTAACACTGTCCTTAATGTTCTGGTTTTGGGAACGTGTGTTAAGAGATCCCACCAGCTCAAAAGTTTGATTTTGAGCGGAACATTTTCTCACTTGTTTTTGTTTCCCTCACAGTTTCTGTTTCACACTTAGTTTCATGCTTTTTTTCTCTCCATCTTCCTCTCCTTCCGCTGTCCTCCTCTCTTCTCTCAGATGAATGATGCGATGGGGCTGGAGCTGCCATGGGTGTATTTTGTGAGCTTGGTCATCTTTGGCTCTTTCTTCGTCTTGAACCTCGTTCTGGGTGTGTTGAGCGGGTGAGCAGCTATTCTTTTCTTCTCACTGTGGACCCTGTGTTTTCACTTCCTGTTTCTCTCACCCGGGACAAACTCCATAACTCCATGACTGGAGTTTCTCAGAGCTTCAGTAAGTAGCTCTCTGGTTAACCAGCCTGTTTGGGCCCTTGTAGGTGAACGATGCCATTGGCTGGGAGACACCGTGGATCTACTTTGTTAGTCTGATCATTTTGGGCTCGTTTTTTGTGTTGAACCTTGTGCTGGGTGTCCTCAGTGGGTAAGAGGTCCACCAGACTCTGTGTGCAGTGATTTGTTTTTTTAAAGTTTGCTGGTCTGATTTGAGAATTTGAGTGTTCTGCATGGTGTTCAGTGTTTGACGATAGACTGATTCAAGTCAAGTACAGTCATGGCCAAAAACGACAAACTGCTTTATTTATTTATATAACATGCTGCAAAAAACCTTCATTTTCATTGTTTTATATTTTCTGATGCCTGGGGATTGGTAAGACTTAAAAATATAAATATATGTATCAGTTACAGTTATCTCAGAGGTTTTTTATTTCTAATTTATTTATAGTTTCATTGATGCATGTTATTAAAAGACTTATATAATAATCTTTTATCAAAAGGCATTAAGCTAAATTGTATCCGCCCCTCCCCCATTGCACCAATCACACAGGCTTTCTTCAAACCCCCGCCCATCCTGCACTAGTCAGCAAATCCTAACACGCTTGCATCCAACCATTCTAAAATGATTGACAGGCGGAGATGTTTTCTGATGGCCTGTGCTTGTTTTTCTCCTGAGCCCAGTGCTGTCACATCAGACATGTCATTGTGTCTCAGGACGATTCTAGTGATTTCTGTCAAGAAGAAAGAGCGTTTTATTCAGGCTCTCCAGAAAACGCTTATTTTACATCACCTTTCAGAAGAAAACCTTCTTTCTGCGTTTTGTCGTATTAAATGAAAAGCTTTGCCATTCAAATCAACAAACAAAATCAGTTCTCAGCTTTGTACAAATGCCAACAGATTTGGGTTTAAACTGGCAAGCGTACAGTAGAGATCACTGTAACTGTTTGTCCATGACTGTACTTTACTGTACTGTACTGTATAACATTTATGGAGTGTTTTACCTCAGACTGGTGTGCCGTGAGATGATTCATGTCAGCTGGGCGAATTGTTCTTAGCGGTTGACCTTATTAAATTAAATAGCACAAGGGTACAATAAGGGGACATAGTCTGTTTTACTGTGTAAGGAACTAGAGTGAAGTACAACACATTGACCAGTAATGCTAACTTAGCAGGAACATGATCTGTTTTTACATCTGAAAGACAATCTGTGCTCTCATTCTCATCTTCCTCACCTTCATCCTCCTCAGAGAGCAGCAGTCTGGATTCTCTGACCTCCCTGAAGGATGAAATTAATCTATTTTCTGTGTACATAAAGTCCCACAAGCAGTTATTAATATTGCACCAACAGATATACAGAAATTGCATAGTGTCTTATTGTGCAACATAATATACATTATATACATTATATGTTAGAAGTTCCATATTGCTTTTCTGCCATCTAATTATGGGTGGCCTACATCTTTAATGATCTTTAAGCATATTTCCATATGCAATTTTGTATCCTATATGGATGCTATATGGGAAATCATGCTCCCTGCTGGCAGGATTATAATATAGATTATTTGTGAGTTGCCTTAGATAATAATTGACTTAATATAAATGGCTTTTCACTACTATTTGTGTCTACATTCTGTCAAAACCTAGGCATTTTTTTCTTAAAGGTTTTGTTTCTTTTAATTAAACGCTCCTTGGTTTAAAATGTTGCATCTAATGCAACGCTGTTCATAAATTTTGAGGTGTGGTTTTATATTTGGTTGATTTTTTTGATATACTGAAGTAAAACTGTTCCTGAACCCAGAGAGTTCTCTAAGGAACGAGAGAAAGCAAAAGCTCGTGGAGATTTCCAGAAGCTACGTGAGAAACAGCAGCTGGAAGAAGATCTGAAGGGATACCTGGACTGGATCACACAGGCAGAAGACATCGACCCGGAGAACGAGGAGGAAGATGAGGAGAGTAAACGCAACCGTGAGTACTCCACCACCCTCAGTTCTGTGGAAATGTTATTTCTGTCAAACAGTTTAACTTAAAAACATCTTCTGTAGTTTTCCTTCACGCTAGAACATTCCTGTTAAGAAGACCAGCATGGGTGCTTTCCATAATATGTTGCGTTTTCAATACTGTCGTCCCAGGCAGGCTTTTTAATTAGTTCATTAAGCCTCCCTTGGTCAGCCAACCTCATCAGCTAGACCAGAGGTCTCCAATGAGGTCCACAGACCTGCAGAGTTTAGCTCCTAAATAAGCACAACTGAACCACCTAATCGAGGTCCTTGGGACTGCTAAAAATATCCCGTCAGGTGTGTTGGAGCTAAACTCTGGAGGACTGTGGACTTGCAGGTACATGGATTGGAGATTCATGAGCTAGACCATGCTGGCAGGTTTTGGTGGGCAACCACATGGCGATGTTGGACAACCAGCTAGAAAAGAACCAAACTAGCACTAACCAGCATGGTAACTAATGCTTCTCTTTTCAGCATGGTAAACTGTACATTATGACCTTTTATCACACAGAAATAACATTATAATATAGAGCATGTATGTTATTTAATGAATATAAATGAACATTTAGTCCAAACTGACTGGAAAAGAATTGAATAGACTTTCTAAAAGCCATGGATGACGTTCTAACTAAAGATTTGCTATATTTTGTAGCAGACACAGTCTGGTTTAATTGGCTTGTCATGGCCATCAAACTGCTACGTGACACAGAACAGACGTCAGCAAGACCAAAACAGCTGCCTCTCATGTATATCTGATGAAATAGTGGTAGCGGTCAGAGGCACTGAAGTACACAAGTGTCAATCAGAGTGTGCACTACTGTACTAAAAAGTCAGCTTTGAGTTTCAGTCCCTTTTTGAGGCATCGAGCTGAAAATGAGATCTCAATGATGTCTCAAGTTGGTCTCAGATTTGCCAATCTAGCCTGCAATCAATCAAGTATCAATACCAACTCAAATATTTGAAGGTAACTAACTGTATAATATAACTAACTAACTGAGTCAGTATGGCTGATACCCACTGAGAGACACGAGTTTGCTAGGAAGAGTATGAAGTGGAGAAACTGAGCAAAATAAGGACTAATCCTAATCCCCTTTATATAAGCAGCACATGATTGCAAGCGCTCAGAGCCGCTACAAACGTTCACCCACCGCCGTCACTGAAAACCCAGCCAGCGGTTCTGTGACCTCACGGCTTAGTTCTGTGAAAGGGCAGCCGGGTTAGATTAGCACTCTATACACTGAGAGGCTTTTTCACTGTAATTGATTGATACAAACCCACAGAACTCAATTGTCTGGAAAGCTTTGCCCAGATTATTCTGCAAACGTAAAATCAGGTTCCTCTTGATCTCATCTAATGTCAGAAAAATGATTTTGGACGGTTTGTTTTATTTTAGTTTATTTTAGAGTTTAACTCTGCTTTGAATTTGGAGTTGATTTGTTCATTTCTTGTGTTGTCGTTTTTAAAACATTTATTTTTGCTAAATTGTTGTTGCTGCTATCTGCACAGTGTTGACATATTGCGATGATAATCACATTGAAAATAAATTATAATTCAGTATTTTTAAACTGACCTCCAGTTGTACATATAGGGATAAAGGTCATACGTCAACGTGTCAATCGTGTTCACTTGCATTCCCTCGCTGAGGTCATCACACTGCGACGCAGTGACATCATCATAACCTGCTTTCATCGTGAACTAACCATTACCCAGCATCCTTTGCTCCTTTCCAGCTTACCAATTGCTTCAACGTTGTTTATTGTTGTTGTTAATTGTTGTGTTGGTGCTGTTCTTGTTCCTGTTGCTTTATCCCGTGTCGATGTTGCCGCTTCTGGCCCCCGTGACCGTGTGACCGCGGCTGTGTGGTGCTGTGTGAATCATGCATGGGCTTTTGGTGCATGGGAACATGAAGGGGTTACGCTGGACAGCCTGATGGAGAAGAAGAAGAGAGGGTTTGGCTGGTTCAGTCAGTCCTCTGACACTCATGGTAAAATACCCACCCCAACACCCCCAACAACCCCTCAGACCCCTTTTGAAGTGAAACACTTTGACTTTGTAAATGCATCTGATAGGCTGATGGTTCGTAGATCATCAGACCAATAAGAAATGTGCTTCCTCTAAAATCTGATTGGATGACACAGTAAAAGCTGAAATTGATTTCTGTATTAGGGTTTCTGTTTATATTAAGCTGATTATTATCTGTATTAACTTTACCATGGGGTTACCGTAAGGTTTGAATATCATTTACGTGTTAATATATGAGTGTTTTTCAAGCTAATCTGATCATACGTCTGTATGTGTGTGATGTTACGTGAACACTGTGGTGTGTTAATACACTGGTTTCTTTCCATGCTACTTGTGTTTTGCTTCTCTTTGACCATCAACACCTACAGGTCTTTGCATTCATCAGTTTTTCCTCAGCGCCGGTGTTTTCAAAACTCCTCTGTTTCCTGTTGCCTCCCTCCTGCACTAATTTAGCTTCTCGCTGTCAGTGTCTCAAATCAGAGTGAGTCAGAGACAAACCCCAGCAGAAATACGAGCGCAGTGTCTCGCCAACTTTAAAAATCACACTTTAAATCAGCGGCGACGCGCTTAAAACTTAGAAATGAGGTTAAACCCAGATCACTAGGCGTGCGATCAGCATTTTTTTTTCAGCAGCTGCAGAAACTCACACAATCACACAGAGAAATGCGTCAGAATTTATTTGCAGCCTGGCGGCGAGCAATTTTATAATACAACCACCCCAACAGATGAAACTTTTTTTGCACATTTTTGGTTTGATCTTAATAAATTTTGAGGAAGGTTACCAAAATAGACTGATTCCAAAAAATCAAAGCAAAACATTAAATTGGGTCATTGTTTTCTCAGGGCTTAAAAAATTGAGTTTATGCAGATTTTTTTAATTTTTTGTTTTAGCTCTTTTCCTCATTCTTTTAAAGTGTTTTTAGTTTTATTTTTTTATGGAAATTTCAACTTTTGTATTAAATTTTACTTTCAAAAGCATTTTATCTTTCTTGTAAGTTGTATTTTAAAATCAGGAATAGGCTTCTTATGCAAACGCTAGTTGTTTGGCATTGGACGTGTGAGCGTTTGTAAATGAATTTTAATGCAGTGATTAAATGTTCGCTGTGTGATTGATAAAGCTTGTGCTTGTGATAATAGCAAGTATGCCAGCGAGTGAGACCGAATCCATAAACACTGAGAATGAGAAAGAAGATGAAAAGGCGACATGTTGCGGCCCAACATGGTGAGATGTCCCACAAATACAGTATAAATAAATGCATGCAGTGTCTCACCAGTGATTAAACTGTAACGTTATACCAAACAAATGTATATTAATGCTCTGCTGTAACCTACAATTTGTTTTAAATTACAGTCAGAAAATTTCAAAATCAAAGTTCAGGTTAGTAAAGTTCTGTTTATTGTTTGTCATTCTGTAACATTGTTTTATCTCATCTAACTTCTGCCTCCTCTTACAGTCGACGCTGGCGTCGCTGGAACCGGTTGTGTCGGAGAAATTGTCGCTTGGCTGTGAAATCCGTGCCGTTTTATTGGCTAGTGATAATTCTGGTGTTTCTCAACACACTGACCATCTCCTCTGAACATTACAACCAACCTCTGTGGCTCACACAAGTGCAGGGTGAGATCTCACTGGATCTGTGCTTTTTGTGTAAAAGATTTAACCAATGAACATCCTGAACATTGAATCCTCTTCTCTGATTGGCTGGTCCCCCGTAGATGTGGCCAATAAAGTGCTGCTGGCCCTGTTCACGTGCGAGATGTTGGTGAAGATGTACAGCCTGGGTCTGCAGGCCTATTTTGTGTCACTCTTTAATCGTTTTGACTGCTTCGTTGTGTGCGGAGGCATCACAGAGACGATCCTAGTGGAGTTTGAGATCATGTCACCTCTGGGCATCTCAGTGTTTCGTTGTGTGCGATTACTCAGGATTTTTAAAGTCACACGGTGAGAGAAACAAGCAGGCTAATGAAAATTAGCAAGAGAAGTTTCAAGTTAAAATGTTTCTGATGGTCACGTTTGTGTTCTGCAGCCACTGGGCGTCTCTCAGTAACCTGGTGGCTTCTTTGCTGAACTCGATGAAGTCCATCGCCTCTCTGCTGTTGCTGCTCTTCCTCTTCATCATCATTTTCAGTCTCCTCGGGATGCAGGTCTTTGGTGGCAAGTTTAACTTTGATGAGACGCAAACCAAGAGAAGCACCTTTGATAACTTTCCGCAGGCGTTGCTCACCGTGTTTCAGGTGGGCTGATATCCGTCACACGATGAGTCTTGAGTTGTAGAATCGCAGATGTTGTTGTATAATGTGTGTGTGTGTAATTTTTTTCATCTGTGTCTCAGATTCTTACTGGTGAAGACTGGAACGCCGTCATGTATGACGGGATAATGGCGTACGGCGGGCCGTCATCATCAGGAATGATCGTGTGCATCTACTTTATCATTCTCTTTATCTGTGGAAACTGTATCCTCTTTCTCAGAACACACGAATGTTTGTTACTAATTCACATTCAAGAGTGACAATATGTGAATAAAAGTGGTAGGTGGTGGCACAGCTATCACATAATTTAGGAAAATCTCTGCTAGATGCCAGAGCCATGGTGCGGTGGTAGCACACATGGGGCCTGTGGTTCTCCAGTGGTAGTTCCAGGTTTGATTGCACGTAAAACTTAAGAATGTAGTTCTGAACTGATGTTCATCCAATACGGAACATCAATAAGGAACTTGGTTCTCCAATTTTCCATGAAGTTTTGTGCTCACCAGTGCTTCAATGTTGTTGCTTTGATATCAGTTGCTGTTTTCTTCCTATCACACAATCATCTAGACATTCTTCTAAATGTGTTCTTGGCTATTGCTGTGGATAACCTGGCTGACGCGGAGTCTCTCAACACAGACAGCGATAAGAAGAAGTAAGTCACTTTGGATAAAAGCATCTGCTAAATAAAAATGCATGTAAATGTCAGGAAGGGTGAAAGTTTAAATCCTGTGGAGGTCGTGTCTCAGACGCTGAGCACCTGCTGTTTGCTGTTGCGTTTTTCAACGTGCTTATTTTATTTTTTTTGTTCGGAAGGGATGAAGCAGATGAAATTGAAGATGATGTCAAGGTCAGTTGTGTGTGTGTGTGTGTGTGTGTGAGAGAGTGTGTGTGTGTAGATAAATTCATCATCTATGGTTTCTGTCCTGCAGGCAGGAGAAGAGGACGAGAAAGACAATGCAGGTACAGTAAACTGTACTGTACTGTAAAGAACTCCATTAGTTTAATGAGTGTTAGTATTTTTGGAAGCATGTACTGATGACCGGGTCTGTGTCACAGAGGAAGATGAAGATGATGCAGATGTTCCCGCTGGGCCCCGTCCAAAGATCTCAGAGCTGGTTAAGAAGGAGAAAATCACTCCAATCCCAGAGGGCAGTGCGTTCTTCATCTTTAGCAACACAAACCCGTATGTGTCAGACTCACTGCACACACATGCACAAATGTGTGTTACTTTATTTGTGCATTATAAAATATACAGTAACATACACTTGCCTCTCTCTCTCTCTCTCTCTCTCTCTCTCTCCCGTTCTCACTCTCGCTCTCTCTTGCTAGAGTTCGAGTTGCATGCCACAAACTGATAAATCATCACATCTTCACCAACCTCATTCTGGTCTTCATCATGCTAAGCTCCGCCTCCTTGGCAGCAGAGGATCCAATCAGAAACTTCTCCGCTCGCAATATTGTAAGCATAGCATCACAAAATATGTCTACAAATGATTGTACTTACCTAAAATATATGTAAATATTACAGATCTCATACCTAGTTAATAATTTAATAATATATTGTTAATCATTTTATGGCTTCTTTACATTATTTAGGTTGTGAGTCTAAACAAGCTGTAACTATAATTCCAAAAAAATTACAATTAAATTTACAATAAATTGATGTTAAACTGTTAAGTTTGATAGTTTATTCCAGTTGTTTTGTACATGTTCTAACTTTCTCTTTCACACTAAGGAAACATCCTTCTTTGAAACAAACATTGGTATAACGGATAAACAACATCTATAAACGTTTGATCATACACATAGTTGTATTTTCATGTAACCGATCGTTGATAAATTAAACTGTTAAATGTATGTTGCTCTTTGCAGATACTTGGTTATTTTGACTATGCCTTCACTGCTATCTTTACGGTAGAGATCGTATTGAAGGTAAAGTCTTCTCTGTGCCCTGTGTCGTGTTGGTGTATGTGCAGTAACGCTGTAATCGTCTGGTTTATTCCAGGTCCTAGGCTATGCCGATTATGTCTTCACTAGTATGTTTACATTTGAGATCGTGTTGAAGGTAACATGTTGACACACAGGCCTGACTGCATAACCACTGTGTGTCTCACCTGCTAATGCAGCATTAACCTGGCTTGAAGAATCTCTTTTCTTTGTTTTCGTTTAAACCATGGCACCTCTTTTACTAAAAGACTAAGAGAAAAGAAATGTACATAAAGCACATCTTCATCAATCTCACTCAGCACAAGAGTTGTCATGTTTTCGTTGATGCCCACTTTTGGGTAGGATGGCGGATCTGGGCTCTGATTGGTCAACGTGAGGTTCAGGAAGTGATGCGGAGAAGCCAGACAGGATGTGTCTGTGAAGCTAAAAGGAACAAAACTTTTTTTAAAGAAAATAATAAATTCATAAAAAGATAAAACTATGCAACTCTTTGTGAAATGAAAACAGCGCTGCCTCTCTCATGCTCTCATAACCGATTGGTCTCGTTTTCAGTCCATAAAAGAGGGGGCAAAACCAACCATGCTTGGGTAGAACATGGTTCAGTCTGCAACCCCCATTGACCGAGTGCATATCAATGCAATGTCACCTCCAAAACCACAAAGGGCAGTACAGCTACAGCTGTAATATGTTATTAGTTTGTAGCTATTCTAAACACAGATTCTTGTTCTATCTATAATTTTTTATGGGCTGGGCTTAGACCAGCAGCTACTTAAATATTCTTATAAATATATTTAGATTTATGTTACTTTATGTAACAGGGGTAATTTTCTCCAGTGCTTGTCCTCATGGTATCTGACTGGATGTGTATTCATGTGCATTCAGATGTCGTCTCCTTCACATTCACGGTTTTGGAGCGACTTGCTTTGGTTTGGCTGGTCTTTTCTGTGCCTGCTAAATATAAGGTTGCAGTGAGAGATTTCCTCCCTGTTTTCAGTGGGGTAACAGGGTGGAACGTTCAGGGTGGAATGTTCTTAAGATCTGAACGGCTCACATGAATGTAACAGTAAGGAAAGGTCTCATTTCAAATCGCCTCATAGGGTCCTCAAGGGTTGCCAACTTGTTTTTAGGAAAATAAAAGACAATATAGAGATACACTATGTGTACATATAAATGTACACATTTATGATAGTAGAGGACAGGTTCTGTAACATCAAACAGTTGGCAACTCTACTTTTACTTTTTAACTCTGAGTTCTTTTGTTATTTTCTTATTATGTTCTTTATTTTCTTTAACTCTTCTTCTTGTAGACGTTAAGCTCCTTCAAAGCCAGGCAACAAACAGCATGTTTTTTTGGGCCAGGCCCCCTACTGGCAGATTGTGAAACAGAGCTTACTAATGCATTCATGTTACTCAAGCCGTGAGGGTTTGGCGGAGTTACAGTAGCGAATAGAATCTCACCTTTTAAGCTCCAAGCACGCCACCCTTAAAAATGAGTGAAATAAAGGAGTGCATCTGTTTTTCTGTTTGTTTGGGTTGGTGTGAGAATGCGATTGATTGAGTGATTTATTGTCCTGTGTTTGTCTGTTAATACCTTGGGACAGATCTTAACTGGTTGCTCTTTTCCTCAGATGACCACGTATGGCGCGTTTCTCCACAAGGGCGCGTTCTGCAGGAACTACTTCAATCTGCTGGATTTGCTGGTGGTTGGCGTGTCTCTGGTCTCCTTTGGCATACAGTAAGTGATGGAAATTCCTTGTGTGAAACGATTTTCCAATTGATTTTCCCAAAGCAGATTGTTTCGCTCAAAAGTTGCTTTTCCCAAGTTCAGGAGGTCTCAGTTATGTTTTGTTTAAGTATCAATGTTGTTGTTGTTTGTTTCTTGTAGGTCTTCTGCCATCTCAGTGGTGAAAATCCTGAGAGTTCTGAGGGTTCTGCGTCCGCTCAGGGCCATAAACCGAGCTAAAGGACTGAAGGTTCTGCCTGATGCTTCATTTAAATATATTATAAAGTATTAGTGCAATTGTTTTGGGGGCAGTAAAGTCAAGGGCTTACGTGCCCAGTCATCTGTGAAGGAGATTTGGTTGTTTCATAATTTGAAGTGTCCTTCAAAGGCTCCAATACAGCCTCTGACCTTTAACCTTTGCCCTCTGCAGCACGTGGTCCAGTGTGTGTTTGTGGCCATCAGGACTATTGGAAACATTATGATTGTCACCACGCTGCTTCAGTTTATGTTTGCCTGCATTGGTGTACAGCTCTTCAAGGTGAGCTATAGGTTAATATATATATATTTGTGTGTGTGTGTACATATGTAAATAAATACATTAAATCGTATACATATCTTGTTTTTAGGGAAAGTTTTATCGTTGCAATGATGAAGCAAAGTCAAGTCCAGAGGAGTGCAAGTCGGTTTAATCATCTAAATGACATTAACTAGCTTAACTTCTCATCTTACCCAGGTTATGCTAATACTAGCATAAAGGTTAGATTAATGCAGAATCATTTTCTCTTTCTCAGAGGGACGTATATCTTGTATAAGGATGGGGACGTGAACCAGCCAATCATACAGAAGCGACACTGGCACAACAGCGACTTCAACTTTGATAATGTGCTCATGGCTATGATGGCTCTATTCACAGTGTCTACGTTTGAAGGCTGGCCAGCGTAAGTGTCTGATAATATACCTTAGTTCATTATAGAATAACACCTTATACAATATATGCATCAGTGTAAGTCATAGAAGTTCTAGAATAAAATGTATGTATATACATTGAAAAGGATTATAGAATATTACTATATGTGTAGAAATACACTATATGTGTGTAAATGTATACATCCATATATAGATCATATGTAAGATACATACACAGCTTATTATAGATCATATATACAACAGTGTGCTTCTGAGGACAAGAAATTCAAGTCTTGTTTTTTTATTTAGTTTATTTTTTGTGTTGTTTTCTTTACGTTAATCTTTTGAATCTTTTTATTTTGTTTAGAGTGAACCAAACAAACAGTGTTAGGACGTAATATTATGTAATATTAGTGATTTGTATAGTGGATAAATGTTAAGAAAGTGTGTATTCAGGCAAAGACTCCTTGTTGAAGCATGCAGGGGGGAAAACGAATGTGTTATGGTGATTTTTGTGTTTGTATTGGTGCTGTTTGTGCCAGCAGTATCCCAATGTCCCTGTAATTACAACAACACACTTTGTGTGTTCTGCTGCTATAATACACACACATTTTGCTCATTGTCACACTGCCAACACACAAAAACACACACAGAGTGACACAGTGTAGCTGTTAGTTTGTCTCAGATCCAAAGCTGCAAAAAACGGTTCTTGGCTTTGAGTCTGTGATCATTTTTTTTCTCATTGTCTGTCTTTAGGTTGTTGTACAAAGCCATCGACTCCAACCGCGAGAACATGGGCCCCATCTACAACTACCGTGTGGAGATCTCCATCTTCTTCATCATCTACATCATCATCATCGCCTTCTTTATGATGAACATCTTTGTGGGTTTTGTCATCGTGACTTTTCAGGAACAGGGAGAGAAGGAATACAAGAACTGTGAGCTGGACAAGAACCAGGTGAGAGGAACCCTGGATCTTCTCCAAAGCTTGGTGAGATGCCACCTTGGCAGCATTTTTAGGCATTGGGAGCTCCTGAGGTGAAGCTGGACTTAGCAGGAAATGGGCCAAACTGTCCTGCCATACAAAAGAAAATTAGCTGGTAGCAAACAAGCTCAGCAGTTTCTGAAACAAGCCAATAGTGTTTCTTTGTACATTTTATAATATGTATATTTACATTCATGCAGTTGGAGACACATTTATCCCAAGCAACTTATGGTGGATTCAAGCTACACAGTTAATAAATATGGATGTCCTTTGAGAATTGAACCCAGAATATTTGGCACTGCTATCAAAATGCTAATGTGTATATATATATATATATATATATATTAAATATATAGAAATATTAAGGCACTATCTCTTTATCTCTCTCTCTCTGTGTCTCTCTCTCTCTCCAGCGTCAGTGTGTGGAATATGCACTGAAGGCTCGTCCTCTCAGGAGATACATCCCAAAGAACCCGTATCAGTACAAGTTCTGGTATGTGGTGAACTCCACCGGCTTTGAGTACATCATGTTCGTCCTGATTCTCCTCAACACCATCTGCCTCGCCGTCCAGGTGTGGTTCTGTATAACTTACCCTCTCTCTCTCTCCCTCTCTGTCTCTTTCTCTCCCTCTCTGTCTTTCTGTCTGTCTCTGTCCCTCTCTCTCTCTCTCTCTATCACATGTTTTCCTGCCTATGCATAAATACTCATCAGAATGATTATTAATGATAATAAAGTTTCATTGTTTTCTCTGCAGCACTACGGTCAGTCTGAGCTGTTCAACTATGTGATGGACATTTTAAACATGGTCTTCACGGCTGTATTTACGGTGGAGATGGTCCTCAAGTTGATCGCCTTTAAACCCCGGGTGAGTTACTGAAACGTCTGTACGTACAACGCATTCGTATTGGCGCAGTTTAAAGTCTGTTACCCTCTGAGCGACTGAGGCTGGATTTTTGTTCATCTAATGTCTCGTTCCATTGTCCACTTCTAAACGTGCAGATCTGTGTTCAGAAGAAGGACAGAATGCTAGTAAGCGCCTCAGATTGCCGTGTGCCGCTGACATTCTCTGTGTGCCGTGACCTGCCGTGTTTCTGACATTGCATTTACTGCAAAAACTGTAGCGCAAATCTACAGTATAACCAACAACAGCAGTTTTTCCTGCATGGAAGATAAATGCATGATATCTGTCCTGTTTTAAGCATAACTTTATAAACCCCTGTGTGTGTGAATACACCTTAATAGCGTTAACAAGTTTGGTGTTGATTTATATTTGTGTGAGTTAGTATAGTAACAGCCTATAACTGCTATGCTAAATGATAATTGCTAATCAACTGCACGTGTCAGGGGTATTTTGGAGATGCCTGGAACGTCTTTGATGCCCTGGTTGTGATCGGCAGCATTGTAGACATAGTGCTCAGTGAGATTGATGTAAGTAAACCTCAGTTTTAGATCCTGTCCCCTTTGAACTCTGCTGAGTGCCTCGTTTACCTCAAACAATCTCCTCCAGCCTCTTTACCTCAAACGGCCCAGATTTCAGCTCAGGGTGTGCTACTGTACTGTACTATACTATACTATACTGTACTTTTGTACTTAATTATTGACACCTAACTAAAATCTCTTTCTTGTCTTTACCCTGTGTGTCCCCTACAACCTCATCTCCTCAACCTCATCTTCATCCATTCTTCTCTCCATCTCCTCTCCTCCTCACGTGTGGTGTGACTTTAATTAACAGCATTATTTCACTGACGCATGGAACACGTTTGATGCCTTAATAGTTGTGGGTAGCGTGGTAGACATTGCTATCACTGAAGTCAACGTAAGTACAAACATCTTCTCCTTAATAATCGTTGAAGCCTTGCAAAAGAAAATTATGTCTGGAGCTCAATGCAAATTCACAGTCTTTTCAAATGCAAATTCACATGCATTTACTGTGCTAGACTTAATCAAAACCAGTTGAGAACCACTTCTTAAAAACTGCTAGAGATTCTCAGCCACAGAATTTTGCATTTTGTCATTTTACAGAATGGCACAGACATATTTTGCAAGTCTTACCTGTATGTTGTCTTGAGTTTCTGTGTTGTGAATAGAAGTCTAACAATCACAATTTTTCTCTCTCCTGCTTATGAGATCAAACTGCGCATTTTACACCCGTGGACTCGTCTGCTATAAAAAAAACAAACATTTAAAGTCTCTCTGATTTGTGTGTGGATGTGATTTGTGTTGTTGTGGAACATGAATTCATGCCCTGAATGAAGATGTGTCAAAATTCAGTGAGAACTAAAGTTGGTCATCAGTTTGGTTTGTTCTAACACTTGTTCTTCATTCTGTCTCCATAGAAACTTGTAGAGGCAAGTATGGCGAGATCTGATGTCCTGTTTGCTTGTTCTTCATAATGGCTTTATTCTGCTTAGTTCCAAAGTGCTAAGAGGTCAAAAATGTCAAATTTGGCCATATTGGGCCAGTTGTCACATGTATTTAAATCGATTGAGTAAACACAAAAAACATTTGTTTCTTGCTGGTTTCGTGTAGTAAAGTAAAGCTCTCACTTGCGTTGCTTTACTGATTACAAACCAAATCGGCATTGAAACATGTTTTAGTTTGAGGGCAGAAAGTTGGTTAGGTTGTTATTAAAGGAATAATCCTTCACTTTCGAGCATCAAACTTGAAATATTCAGCATCAAAGTTGCAACATGCTGGTTATTTCAGCAATAAGACAAGAACAGGGTTTAAGATTTTTACAATGTTTTCCCAGGCAGAATCTTTTCATGCGTCCCTGGTGAGTTTGCGAAATTGCTGTTGTCAATAGCGCCCTCTAGTGCGCAAAATGCAACTTTATATTCTTACTTTATAGGACAGAAACACAGTGTCTGTTTAGCGCACAATCGGACAGATGTTATACAGATGTTAACATGGTTTATGAATAGCTTTGATGCTGGAAAGTGATGGATCGTTCCTTTAAAACCGCTGGTGCAGTTTTGATGTGTGGTCTTTTTGCCGGTGCTGTTTGCAAACTTATATTTCAAAATACTGTCCGGTTTCAGACCACATATTACACACACACACACACACACACACACACACACACACACACACACTAATACACTCACACATGTTAAAGGTTTGAGGTTTGGCTATAATAGATTCACAGGTAATTATAATCACATTGCTGTCACTCTGTCTGAGCTACTGAGCTGTTTCTCTGGAGGTCTCATGTCCCAGCGTGCATATATAAGTGTATATATGTGTATGTTGTATATGTCCCTATAGGTGTTTGTATCATGGTCATTGTCAGTCGTGTTGTATTTGTGCATTCAGTTTGTGTACATTTGTCCTTTTATGTATTGTGTGATTGTGTATGTGTGATTTGTATTAATGGGAGAGTGTGTGTGTGAAAGAGAGAGAGAGTGAGAGAAAGCGAGAGAGACAATTAGAGAGTGTCTGTGTTCTTGTACATCTGTGGATGTGTTTAATTTCCTCATATACGTGTTTTTCTCTGTATATCTTTGTGTTCTGCTGTCTTTGTGCTCCCTGTGGTGATAAAACCATTGACTGGTTTCACAAGTGCTTTGGTCAAACCTTTGTGACTTGAGTTATAAACACTGTAGAAACTGTAAGTAGTTATTTGAGAGGCTCTAATTTGTTCCTCTCCTTTTAAAAAGGATTTAATTAAAGGTTCTTGTGAAACCTGCATTTATCACACATTGTTTTAGTGGCTCTCCTGCTTGCTAAATTCACCAGTTATAGATATAAAGCATTAGATCATAAGAACACAGCAGCTGCAGATTGTTCGTTTACATTATATTACATTCAGAAATGTCTTGCTGTGTGATCTGTCATGCTTATATCTATACTCATAAACTGTGGCCCATTCAGGGGTATGTGTGACGTTCGACCAATCATGGAGTGGTTGCATCCCCTGTTGCATGCTGGGATATGTAGCAGCTAACATTAGCTTGGTTTTCTGCAGATGGCGCTTGGCCACCCGCTCCATTCTCCTCCGGTCAGTGCTCAAGCGTTGCAGACCTTGTGAAGTTTGAACTTCTCTCTGTTTTAAAATCTTCTCTTCATCTCCAGACAGATCAGAGCTCAGAGCTGAGCATTTGATCACTAGCAAACTAGCCTTGCAGGCAGATGTTAAAGTGTTTAAGTGTAGATAATAGTAGTAAATGTCACATTAAACGTCACATTAAACGTCACATTTGAAAACAAAGTGAGATGATTTATACAGTACATGTGTTCTGTAATCCACACATAGACATGAATGGCTGTGGACACTAGTATAGGCTCACTGTGACACACATCTAACACTGAGTGTTAGGAGTAAATGTCTGTATAGATGTGCTGTCTGTCTGCTGAGTGACTGTCTGTGTCTCTGTTCTGTCTCTCTATCTTCAGTGAGCTCTTAGAGCTCAGAGGAGTGAGAACTTGAGTAGAGCAGGTGTGTAAGACGTCAGCCAGGCTGCATGACCGCAGGCTTCCCTGCTTTCTTCCTTCCTCCCCTCTTAACTTCCTCCTGTCCTTCCTTCCTTGTCTCCTTTTTCCCTTCTTTCCTTTCTTGTCACTTTTTTCCTACCTTCCTTCCTTCCTTCCTTCCTTCCTTCCTTCCTTCCTTCCTCTATTTCTTCACTCCCTGCCTTTTTCCTTCCTCCCTCCCTCCCCTCCTTCTCTCTCTCTCTATTTCTTTCCTTTTTCCTTTTCCCTTTACTGCCTTTTTCTTCCTGCCTCTCATCGTTTATTTCTTCCTTTATCCCGTCTGTCTCACTATCCTCTCTGGCATTGGACCATGAGAGCGCCCTCGGGTGGTGACTCTCGCAGGACTGTTTAAATGCATGAAGATGCTGATTGGCTACTGAAACACTGAGCTCCCACAAGTCTTGCGTGTGCTGTTATGGCGAGCAAGTGTGTTTGAGAAACGGACTGTAAGTGCGTCTCTGTATGTACATGCGCATACGTGCCTGTCTGCTTAAACGCATGCTTCAACAATAACTGCAGCCAGAATATTTGAAACAGCTTGCAGCTTATTATTTTTGCATCTCATGCACAATTTTTAGTTTATTAAGAAAGTGATGAGGACAGTTAGTATGAGTGATGCCAAATCTGTCTGGAGTCTTTTCTCTTGGTTTAATTTCAGCACAGATGAAGGATTCGTCTTAATTCGCAATGCATGTCTCTCTTTTCCCCACTGTGTGACTTTTCTTGTTGATGAATGAGATTTTTGAGATCCGATTCATTTTGCTGGAGTATATGGTTGAATTTGTGTGCACATAAAGCACCAAAACATACATTTATACGTTTATTTTTGCAGTGCAGGCTGCTTGCGTTACAATGCAACCCTGTTTTAAGACAATGACGTTAATGTTACAGAATATGTTTTGTGTGATTGTTGTTAGTTTCTTTTATTTTTAAATAATTTATCAGTTTCGACATTTTCTAAATTTACACGTTGTTTACATCACATGATGCCGTTTCTTCATTTCAATTTATCTCTGAAGGATTATTGAGCTTAGATGTCTAAATTTTATAATGAATTATAATAATGTAGCGTTGAGTGTGTTGTAATGATGATGCTGTAGAAATTTTGGATACTTGCTTATTTACAAATAATTGTTGTTGTGTGCGCTAGTGCTGCAACATACTGTAAGTGTGTGTGTGTGTCAGATGTTGTTATAATCCTCAGTGTTTAAATAAGGTTATTTAATGGACTTATGTTATATAAGCCTCTGGTGTGAATGTGGTGATATCTGGTATGGCTGGTTATTTTTAGTTATTATAAGCTAAGTTAAGGATGTTTTCGAGATTTTTTGAGAACATGTGGTTGGTGTGGCTCGACGCTGGAGTAAAGATCTTATAACTGTGATAAGAATCTTATAGAAGTATTACAGAAGAGTTTGTTATACATCGCTGTATAAAGCGTAAGTGATTGTGAATGTTTTGTCAGTGATTAATTCAGGTTTTTGATTTTAAAGCCCACAGAGGCACCTCAGGTGGATGAGACGGGGGTAAGAATTTCTGCCCCTCTTGGGTATTTTCTGCCCAATTTTATAGCTCAATCTTACATTGTTTTTCAGGTTTCCTTTTAAGTTCTGAAATCTTGATTCAACATTGTTACCTTTCATCTCTATCCAGCCCTACTTCAGTAATTTAAGTTTTTGTTTGTTTTTCGTTCTTTATCTTTTCGTTCGGTTTGTTTGCTTTGTTTGTGGAGATCTTGTTTTGTTTACGTTTCGTTTGACTGTTTTGTTGAATAGGGAGAGTGTCACCCAAACGTGACGAACTGTGTGTGAGTGTGTGTGTGTGGGGTCAGCCGCCCCTCACGTTTGTATCGCTGACACTGCTGCATGGTCAGGGGCCCCTGAGGTCAAATCGGGTCGATCAGGTAAGGCGGTGACCTCAGGCTGACCGTTCACCTGTGAGGTGGGGGGGCCCACTGTAAGTTGGCATGAAGTAACCGGTTAAAGGAAGCCATGCTTGTGCCAATGTGAGCAGTCAAGTATGGCAAGGTTTCTTTATCCAGCATGCACCCTACTTTCCTTTTCTCTCAAGGACGTAAGAAAATGAAGCACAGAGTCTCTGGTTGTATTTCACACAGGTTCAGTCAAACCAGTCCAAATGTGACGTCAACAATTAGCTAGTAAATCCACCATTAATCCACACATTAAATGATTTGATGTTGCAATTTAAAACTACATTGTTTAGCTGGTTTGACTGCCTTACAGCATCCAGATGCTCTGTGTTATCTCCTTATCCTGATTGGTTGACTAACACCGACTCCGCCCCTCATAGAACACAGAGGACAGTGCTCGTATCTCCATCACCTTCTTCCGGCTTTTTCGAGTGATGCGATTGGTTAAGCTGCTGAGCAGGGGGGAGGGCATTCGAACCCTCCTCTGGACTTTCATCAAGTCCTTCCAGGTGAGAGTCCAACACATACTTCCTAAAAAAGATGCTGTCAAAGGTCATGTTGTTTCTAAATGTGTAAACAATAAACTGTTGCGTTTCTCGTAGGCTTTGCCGTATGTGGCTCTGTTGATAGCGATGTTGTTCTTCATCTATGCTGTGATCGGCATGCAGGTTGGTGTAAAAACACTTTGTTTTTTACACATCATGAGCATTTTTCTGTGAAAGGCAGATTTAAGAAACGTATAAAAGCTTTAATCTTTAGCTGTGCATCAGTTTTCATGTTTAAGTTATTACCCTCAGGATCGAATGGCCAAAATGTGCCAATAATATTCAGAAGCAAAATGCATAGCTAACACATTGTATTTAATGTATTTTTCAAACTGAGGGAAACATCTAAATGATTGTCTGTGGTGATTCGTTCACCATTTTTTTTTTGTGGATTTGTCTTGAACTTTCAGATGTTTGGGAAGATTGCGATGGTTGATCACACACAAATCAACAGGAACAACAACTTTCAGACATTCCCTCAGGCTGTGCTGCTGCTGTTCAGGTCAGTGAACGAACGGAAAACTGGTCTTAGGCGCCAACCAATCACGGTGCAGGATTGAAATCTTGGATCTCAAAAGCATTATTTTTGGAATTTCTAGGGAATTGTGAAAAATATGTTTTTAATTGCATAAATTCTGAGATGATCTGATAGAGTTCAGGATATTTTCCGTGTTTTGGGTGTAGATGTGCGACGGGTGAGGCATGGCAGGAGATCATGTTGGCATGTATGCCAGGAAAACTGTGTGACCCGGAATCGGACTACAATCCCGGAGAAGAGATGACCTGTGGAAGCAGCTTTGCCATAATCTACTTCATCACCTTCTACATGCTCTGCGCATTCCTGGTACAAACGTTCCCAGTGAATTCCTGTTGATCCCAACTGATCCTAACCTGCATACAGATACAGAAACGAAGTCGCTATAATAATAAATCTATTATTGTAGATCATTAACTTGTTTGTGGCTGTCATCATGGACAACTTTGACTATCTCACTCGTGATTGGTCAATCCTGGGGCCACATCATCTGGATGAATTCAAGAGGATTTGGTCGGAATATGATCCAGAGGCAAAGTAAGCACAAGTGGAATTGCATATCCTTGGGGATTTTAATGGAAAGACAATGGAAACTCAGCCTTAGACAAAGTTTAACCTTACAGAAATAAAACGTTCCTCTATGCAGTTTTGTTTTATTAGTGTTTCTGTCACTGTTACTTTCATCATAACAGAGGTCGCATTAAACATCTGGATGTTGTGACACTGTTACGCCGCATTCAGCCTCCGTTAGGATTCGGCAAACTCTGTCCTCACAGAGTCGCCTGCAAGGTAACGCATGCAGTCAAACACAGTCACACTTTAGCACAGTATATTTACAAACACACTCAGCCCAACTCTTCCTCTCTCTCAATGTCTCTCACACCTTCTCTCTTTCAGAGACTGGTTGCGATGAACATGCCCTTAAACAGTGACGGAACTGTCATGTTTAATGCAACACTTTTTGCTCTTGTGAGAACCGCCCTAAAGATCAAAACAGAAGGTAAATAATATGTATTTTATAGATTATATATAATTGATAGATTAGCATGTTGATGCTAATAACTGTAGGTGTAAGTAATGTGTTAATAATAAGTTAACGTCTGATGCAGGGAATCTGGAGCAAGCCAATGAGGAGCTCCGAGCAGTTATCAAGAAAATCTGGAAGAGAACAAGCATGAAACTTCTGGACCAAGTGGTGCCCCCTGCTGGTGGTCAGTCATATCAGTTTCAGAAATGGTCACTGCTAAGGAACACATAAACACACACATGCTAATCTTTTAGATGACTGGTGCATTCAAAGGTTTTTGTGTTCAAACTTTATTTTATAAACTTTTACATTATCAACTTTGAAATAGAATAAGAATTCATACACATACATAGGACACACATAAATCAATTCTTAATTCATGTATTACAATGAAACACACACACACTCCAGCTCTGTCCTGCTGTTCCACTCACAGTTTCTCCTGGTCGGCTGGCTGCAGTGTGTGTTCTGTTAAATGTGTGTCACATGCTATCCCCTCCTGTCTGGTAAAGCGTTCACACTGAGACCTCAGTGGTGCGTTTGTGTGTTTAAGAGTGAGTGCAAAACTGGGTGAATGAAGACATGGTTGGAGATTTGTGGAGTGTGTGTGTGTGTTTGTGCGTGTGTTTGTAATAGCCTTCGCAAAACTGGGCAAATGAAGACTGGTTGTTTTTTTTGTTGTGTGTGCGTTGTGTGTGCGTTGTGTGTGCGTTGTGTGTGCGTTGTGTGTACGTTGTGTGTGTCAGGCTTTGGGCTTGCATGGCAACTTGGGCATGCTTTGTCCTTCTAAATATGCCTGTCTCTTTTTCTTCTGCTCTGTTTTCATCTGTCTCTCTTTGTCTATCTTGATCTGCCTGAGCTTCTCCAGAGCTTCTGTTCCTCATTAACTGTGTCTCTGTTTATGTACAAGTTTAAATCGTCAGAATATTCTGAAGCAATTCTGTTTTAGGGCGGTGGCATGGAACTAATGTTGCCTCTTCTTTCCTGATGTGTCCCCAAACGTGCTTGTTTAAAAAGTGACACAGACCTACTGCTTCAGAATGTTTCTCTCTCACACACACACTCAACCTTGTACACATTTACGCTCACATATACAGATACATACATGCACAAATGCACCACTAACATTCAAATATATGTTGCTGCTTGCTTGCATGTTACTAATAAGAGATAAATGCATATAGGTCTGAATTAGAAGGCAGTTAGACGGCTTAGCTGTTGCAGTTGTTTGCAAAACCCCAAAATAAACTCTTTACCCTTTGGCTGTTGCTGTGCTAATGCTAATATGTTAATGCTATTATGTAATTCAAATTCATGCATTTAAAGTACGCTTAGAATTTACAGTCTGTCTTACATTTGTGACTTTAACTTTAGAGGTAAACACAAGTACTTCTGTAGTATTTTAATGCAGTTCCCCCATTAAATTAATAATAATAACAATATGTATTAGATAAAATAACAATATTTTGAGTTGGCATACAGCTACTTATTTATATATGATGAAATATCTGTATATTTTTATTAATGGCTAGTAAAATGTGACCTGGTGTAAATAAGACTCCAATAAATGCAGTTTTATTTACCAAATATATATAAAAAACATTTTTGCAATATAAACGATTATGTCTGTGACCTACAGCTCTTTGGGGTCCGACATGTTGTAAGACCTTCCACCCTGTGAATGTGTGTATGTGAGAGTGTGTGTGTACTGTTTATTAATCAATCTTTTTCTCTATATTATTAAGACTTTGGTCACATTTTAAGAGCCATTCCAGTAGAGATTCACATCATTTCAAAAGACAAGCATTTCGTTCGATAACCGCAGCTGTTTTTCTCTTTTAAAGACGACTTGATTAGTATAACATAGGCAGTTTTGCATAGAGTCACTCTGTGTCCGGCACGACACCACTGAGGTGTGTGTGCACCTGCGCTGAAGCTGCCGTGTGTGTGGTCTGTTCACGTAGATGATGAGGTAACCGTGGGGAAGTTCTATGCCACTTTCCTGATACAGGACTACTTTAGGAAATTCAAGAAACGCAAGGAGGAGGGTCTGGTGGGCGTCCACCCAGCTCAGAACAACACGGCCGTCGCCCTGCAGGTGGGTGTTGGAGAGTATTTACAGTGTAAGTTGTTTGTTCGTTTGATCTGAGGCAGATGCATAATGATATTTTTTTAGTTTTGTATATATTCAGTGTTTAATTTTTAATGCTGACAGTGACTGAAATGTTCAGTCCGTAACTGTTAATATGACACGTTTTCTAAAATTGCCAGTTTCAGGTTAATTTGCTAGGCTTTTACAATATGTTACTTTTCAACTGCAATAACCAATTGCATCAAGTTGGCAGATCACATGGGCATCGCTATCTGCACTCCCATTGCTTACTGTCTCAGAATGTCACTGCTCATTTGCATACAGTTAAATTTGGCATCATTTTGCTTTAGCCAAATTTCATTATAAAGAATAAAGGAATAAAATAAAGCAAAATTAATTGATTGCTTTATTGCTGCCAGTCACTGTCAGTGCAGATGCCTCTTAAGAACCTCATTAGATTAAATTGTATTTTCTTTGCATGTTGACTCATGTACTGTTACTGTAACTGTATTTTCATGTTTCCTGATATTTAAATGTGGGTTTAGCTTGAATTTGGATCCTTCAGTGTGATTATGGTGACATGTAACTGTATTTTTGTCTGTTGTACGTTTAGTTTGAAGTGTTTGCATCAGTTAACATCACTTCAGAATTAATATTCATGTATCATTATTTTAAGGTGTTTTGTTCCATTTTCATAAATCAAACACCTTTTGTGTGTTTGTCTTCACTGCAAACACAATAACATTGTTTAGTCTTTGTTTAGAGATTTTTATTTTATTTAGCTCACATGTAATTTTTAAGAACTTACACCAGACGTCTAAATTGTATTTTAGTTAAATTTTATAGCCACAGTTTTAGCGTAGCGTACACATGTATCAAACAAATGTTCGTCTTGCTTTGTCTAATGTGATTGTTTTCATCTTTCATAAATTTGTCCTGTCTGGTGTCGTCCCGTCAAAGCCTGTTTGTGTCGATTTTGTCTGGCGAACTGACGCCTGTTAGCGTGTGTTGTTAGCCGGTCACCATTTTCAGTCTATCTCCGCCGTTGAAGCGGTTTCACCGAACAGCGGGTGCTTAGCTATCTTGTCATCATGGTTACAGGCTGGCCTCCGTACGCTGCATGACATTGGGCCAGAAATTCGTCGTGCAATATCATGTGACCTGCAGGATGACGAGCTAGTAGACTTTGTCCCAGAGGAGGATGAAGAAATTTATAGGGTAAATTACTCACTTTTTATGACCCCTCCTCTACCTCTGTCAAATCGATATGCACTTCATTGTCTCACTTTATCTGTCAGGTAAAAATGGAAACAGTTCTGTTTTTAAGAGCGAAGGTGCCTTGTGGGAGTTGCAATGAATTGTGAAACATCCCTGGAGGTCGTACAAACTTACCAGCCTAAGATTAAGACATTGGACAGGGATAAATTCACCAGGCTGAGGCTGACGGTCTTAAAATTGCACATCAGAGGCGGCGGTTAACAATTCTTGCCGCCTGTATTGACGTTTACATCATACAGTACAGTAGATACGTCAGAAACACAGTTTTGTATTGATGCTATAGTGTAACTTTAAATCCAGTCAAATTCACTTTAGCAGTAAATCTCTTGTGTTCAGACTCAGTTCATTTCACTCAAGTTCAAATTCAAATTCAGTTTGAATTTACTCACATCATATATCAGAGGTTTTCAGCTGGTGTTGCTTCAGAATCCAGATTTTAAAGAATCAGAATCGTTTAATAATTTGCTTAAAATAGTTTAACCAAATTGCTACCAATAGCTGCATAGGCCCAACAATATTTAAAAATGTGTATTTGTTGGTAAATAATTGAGCTAAAAACATCAAACATCTGTGCAAATCCAGTTTGCATATTGTCAAATTTGTATTATTAGCATATTTATTTTTAGCTTTAATAAAATGTATTCTTAGTCTTATTCTATTTAATTTTGTTTGCATTTAGCGCTGTTTACTGACCATAACAAACCTGTGAGCCACCAGCTGAGAATTACTGCTATATGCCATTTTGAATTTATTTGTCACCATGAGATCATTAATACACAGTTGCTGTATTTCTAGGCAGTTCAGTTTTGGGATTTTTTGATCACAAGTATTTATTCACAGCGAAATGGGGGGCTGTTCGGCAACCACATCAATCACATAAACGGAGACCCTCGGGGGAGTTCCGGCCACCAGACCAACGCCACACAACGCCCCCTGCAGGTGCAGCCACCCCCGCATTACGCCCACATGGAACAACCCGTGGGGCGATTGGACCGGGCAAACGCCATGGCGCAACAAAACCATCACCGGCACCACCATCATCATCATCACCATCATCATCACAATTCCTACAACAAGTCGCCCAAGTCCACCAACATCAACCTAAACAACGCCAATGTTTCCAGTTTACCCAACGGGGGACACAATCGGTACTATGATCACATGACCGCCAATGGCTACCCAGGATCGTACTATGGAGAATATGACAAGCCCAGGACGCCTCATGGGCAAAGGTGATTAGCTATTTGAGTTTCTCCATCTGTTCTGTGAAACATCTCGCTTGTTATATGTATTTAGCTGCTTGACGGTAGCGGTATGCTAGCAACTAAACTCTTCATTCATACGTTCATTGAGTCATTTGCAGGCATTCAGCTTTCATCATTAGCTTTAGACATCGGATCAATAGATTCTGAATCATTTTCCTCTTGAGTTCTCAGTTCCTCTTCAGTTCTGCACAATAAATCAAAAACAGCTGCTCTGTCACTAATTCACTGGCCTCCTCTCACCTCTGCCGGTCCATTTACATGTCATCCAATCTCTGCTCTTTTCCTTTAATGATGTTTTGCTCTGATTATAACCCGTTGTGGCTCTGGTATGGAGATCTAACTCTGCTTCAGAACAAGCCATCAAACCAAGCGTGAAAACAACCTCACATACATACAAACGTCCTGTATATATCATATATACTGTGTCATATATATGCCCATACTGTCCACTTCCTGTTTCCCTTTGTCTTTCTGTCCTACCTAACCAAAACACTTTCTCTTAACAATCTCTCTGCTTTCTGGAGCAGAAGGCGCTACTATGAGACGTATGTTAGGTATGTTTCAGCCGGTGTTCTTGTTTGTAGATGAATGAACAGCGATGAAAAGCAGAATTTTTCTTCACAGTGTTTTCAGCTTGGCTTGGTACCAAATGGCACCAGTTGTGGTTGTTGGGTGTCAGTTTAAGGTTCAAAAAGTTTCTCATGTGCCCTTTGAAGAAGTCTTCACTGGTGTGGGTTTTATGGAACTACCCAACAGTCCATGCAGCCAGAATTTGGACTCGGTGCCATTTGAGACACAGCCTTAGATGTTGATTGTATACCTTTATTGAATTAGTTGAATTGATGCCTTTAGCAAATCAGAATGAGTCTTTGAGAATCTTTGTGTTGTGACTGGGTGGTGAAGGGTGGGGCTTTGGGCAAAGAGGGCGGGGCTTGTTGCATGTGTATGCTGGCTAATAACCATTGCATGACTCCAAGCTTATATATAAATGCAAGTATTACTTTTACACAGTGTTTAATTGTCTAGTTAACAAGAAGATTGGATTTAGTTTTCTAAGATTAGAGTTATCCTTTAAGTTCACTACTGTAGGAACGTTACACATATCTTATGTTGGGATAATGAAGCTGCTAGCCTGTGTAGTCTGTAGACTTTTAAGTAGATTATATATTTATTGTGACACAAACTAAAACAAGGATGTGAGAAGTCAGTCTGTTTAATATGTCGTACATATGTCCTGTCACACAATTTTATTAACTTGAATGATTGAATATAGATACAAATAGCTTTTGAAAAGTTTGTTGTTAAAATAATAGTTATTTACTGACTAAAGTCAGTACAAAGCAGGCAATATTTTTTAAATATGCTCTGACAGGTTACGTTTACTGCAAAACAAACATTGTTTAAAAAACAGCATAGCTGTTGTTGTGCTGCTAAAATAAGAAGCTGCTTTGTTAGTTATACAATATTATGACATCTCAAACAGACTGAATATCTTTACTCACAACCTTGTCATTTGTGTTTGTTTATTGTTTAATTAGTTATTGCATTTACTCTGAGGTCTGTGCTTCACAGTCGTTGAAGACATCTAGACTCTGGACATCTGCATGGACGTTGTTGTAGTGTTTTTAAACCGCATAACATCTCTGAGCTGAGGTTAGATTTCTGAGGGCTGTAGAGCTACACGCTAAAGCTAGTGGTCTGCTGTTTTGATATGATGCTCAATCGTTCACAAGGTTTAGCTGCGTCGCCGCTGGACTCGCATCTGCATGGCCGTGCATGCCTAGGCAATGACGCATTCATTGCAATCTGATGACCTCTGAACTTCACACAGGTCGCACGGCAGCGACAGACGACGGCCCACCATACGTCGCGAGGAAGACTGCGATGAAGATCGCTACTCTGGAGAATACTACAGTGGAGAAGAGTTTTATGAAGACGACACCATGCTGTCCGGTGATAGGTATAATTTTAGACGCCATCTGATGCCAAAACGAACATTTGTCTGCAAGCTGTGATATTTAATTAAAATTATTACCAAAAATATTGGATCAGTGGCATTTAACTGCTTGACAATATGTTAGAAACTAAACTCATAAGCTCTTCATTCATTTCCAAACATTTTGCTTTTATCATCAGTTTTAGACATTAGATCATTTAATGGAATAATTTTTTTCTCTTGAATAGTTCTGCAGAATAACTGCACAATAGCTCAAGAACATCTGTTCCCATATTATCATTAAATATTAGATTCAGTGGTGCTTTGATGTGATATGTATTTAATTCAAACAAATATGAACTTACACAACTGTAAGTTTTGTTTGAATATGTAAATAAAACATTTCATAAATGTAGGATGAAAATAACATGGATTTGTAACTTTGTAACAAGGTACCATTGTGAAAAGCGCTTATAAACAAATTTGAACATGGATTAATGTGAGATGCAGCTACAGCAGACATTAAATGGTGTACCGATCTATTTACCATGAAATTACCATGTGCAGGTACCCTAACAGTGACCAGGAATACGAGACCCCACGGGGTTACCACCATCCCGACAGTTACTATGACGATGATGAACAGCCCCTTTATCACGACTCGCATAGGTCGCCAAAGAGAAGACTGCTTCCTCCAACGCCACAAGGTCAGTATTACGGTTAGTGTTTTATCGCTTTATTCTGTAAATCTAAGAGTTGTTTCATTCACACTCACACATGCATATTTCCACAGGTCACCGGAGGTCATCGTTTAACTTCGAGTGTCTGCGCAGGCAGAGCAGTCAAGATGATCTTCCTCACCAGCGTACTGCTCTTCCGTTGCATCTCATGCAACACCAGGTGGAACTTCATTCATTACTTCTGTTGTGCGATTCCTCTGGATGTGTGTGAACAAAATTGAAGTACAGTAGATGTACAGTAGGGTAACAATGAATGAATGGAAACAATGTATATAGGAACCATGAATGCAAATATATACCGCYATATGCATAAAGTATACGGTTGGAATTATTAAAGCTAGTTGCACTGAAGAGCTTTAAACTTCGGGTGTAAACTCCAAAAGTGGGTGGATATACACTTCTCCAGTGTAGTAATGCAATGTATTTATATCCGCTGTTCCAGGTGATGGCAGTAGCAGGTTTAGACTCCAGCAGGGCTCACAGGTTTTCACCCACACGCTCCACCAGGTCCTGGGCGTCACCTCCACCCACACCCGCAAGCAAAGACCGGACGCCCTACTACACCCCCCTGATCCGCGTGGATCGCCCTCTGAGGGACAGCGCAAGCAGCAGTCGCTCATCCGTCAGAAAGAGCTCGTGGTACACGGATGACCCCGAGTCCCAGCAGAGGAACTACTCACCCATTCATCTGCAGGTCCCACCGGAGTACAGAAACCTGTACCATCAGAAGAGAGGCAGTGCCACCAGCCTGGTGGAGGCGGTGAGTCTGTCATCTGCTGGTGTCGTTTCCATGATGCAGTCGGTTAAAGTTTGGGTTTTAGAGTTCAGTGTTCAGCTACCCTTCAGTTTGTTTTAGTTTTTATATGTTGCAGCCTGATACTACAAACTTTTAAATCCATTTCTCCTCAATTTAAAAGAAATTATTCATAAAAGAAAAAACTGAAATATCACTTTGGCACAAGTATTCAGACCCCAGATTTGTGTTTCTTCTCTGTTCATGAGCAGGTCTTGATATCAGAAGGACTGGGTCGCTACGCCAAGGATCCAAAGTTTGTTGCCGCCACCAAGCACGAAATCGCGGACGCGTGTGAAATGACCATTGACGAAATGGAGAGCGCCGCTAGCCATCTTCTGAACGGTGGAATCACGCAAGGAGTCAACGGGGTCAATGTGTTTCCTGTACTGGGTCACAGAGACTACGAGCTACCAGATGTTCCAGCTAGCTACAGTGATGAAGAACCAGAATCTGAACCTCGACCACGGTATGAGGAGGACCTGGCAGATGAGATGATTTGCATCACCACTTTATAGCATCTGTTGAGCGTCGGACGCTAACAGGTTAGCGTGTTCTTTGACAACTGATCAAATGAAAATAAAGTATAATTATTGGCTTACTACCTAAAGAAGTGCCTTCACAGCGGAACAGAAAGGCACCGAATGAACAGACGCGTTGGTCCCGCCGACTTCCTGTTTACCCAGGAAAGTCACGTAAACTGGCGAATCAGTCACAACCGAAGGTGGGCTATCACCCAGCTTGATGTTGAGCTCTGGAGGTGAACCTTTAATTGGCTGCTTGTACTGTCACTGCAGGAAATGGACCAATGAGCAGCAAGGTGAGCCACCCAGGGGCGGGCTGTCTCCAAGGTGATGACAATCAGAGCGTATATGTCATTACCTCAGTCACTTTAAGGGTTTTGCATATCAAGCACATTGCAAGCTCAATGCAAGCTAAGTATGGCATATCCCTCCTCAAAGGCTTTAGTTAACGTAACGACCCATACTTTATTTTAGTAAAGATAAGGTAAACTGCATATTTTAGAGAACAAACGCTAAATATACAACACTGGTTTACAATAAGGATATCATGCAGATTTGTGGTTAACTGGATACACTTTCCAAGAAGATTTCAGCATTTGTGTTGAGTGCACTAGCAGGCAGGTTATTTTTTTAATTTAGGATAGCCTGTTTGATATTTCATAATATGCTGTAAATGACTTGTAATATAAAGCAAAAGAAGAACTTTGTAAAGAGACATTATATATTTTGTAATTATGTACTGTACAAAAAAATCAGCAATAGTAATCCCAATCAATGTTCGCATTACGAAAAGAAGAAATTTGGTGTTATTTTAATAGGTACTGTACTTTATTAAATATTTTGCCTTTATTCTTTGCTCATATGCATTCTTACTCGTTTGTGAAAACTAGAACAAAAAAAGCCAATTTTATAAGAGGTTATGTTTGTGACACCCGCACAAGATATGCAAGCTGTTTTTTCAGTGTCTGTTTCATAAGCATAAAACCGACATAGTGTTCCTTTAAAATCTACAGCATGCAGTATGGGTCACAACATTTGACCTCTTTTTCGGGGACATTAGTAGGGCTTTTCAGAATAGTGTCTTAATTGTGTTCCTGTCCGTGTGTATTGAAAGAGTCTGTTAAATAGGACTTTCCATTTTAAGGGTTTGTGCGCGTTTCGTCGCATATTTTTGTGCATGGGAGGCGCACAGGAAGCGCAATGGCAAATGCTTTGTGCGTTAACAATGCTGCTTTAATTAGTCTGCAATTAAACTGTACGACCCTCACCAGGAAAATGCTGCCACTCGGAGAAGCCACTCGCTGAACTATGAATAGCAAATTTATTCCCTGACTGCTGCAAAGGGAAATCCAAGCTTATTTCGGATCTGCAGTTAAATTCCAACAACATAATTGGGTGTTTGTTGCCCTAATGCCTCCAGATTAAAAACTCTTGCAGTTTCATAAAGATGGAAATGATGAGGATTGTGAAAAACAGGTTGTGATGGGAACGTTTCAGGTCGCTTGAAGTATTCCCATCGTGCGTCCATGAAGGACCAGTTCCCTCAGAAATGAAAGTTCTGATTATGTTTCTCGCCCTCACAGCTTTCCGGACACATCCTGTTTTTTTGTGTAACATTCCGGAAGCTTATTTCCGTGCTACGGTAGTTCACAGTGAACACATCTGTCATGTTCCCAAAAAATAGCTGCAGTAATTATTCACGTGTGACTCATACAAGATTTGACTCCTATATTCCAAGCCTTCTGAAGTCAGTAGCTTTGTGTGGACAGATTAATTCCTCAGAATCTTTTTCTGAGGTTTCACTCAACATTTTGCATATTCAAAACTACTGTCTAAGTATTGCTGCCATATACAGTATGAGCAGTGCTGAGTCACGCTATTTTTAAATCTAAATACAGATACCTCCGATTCAAGTGCTTTGCTAGGGCAAAGATTATCACTGTATAATGGTTTCAGTTTCAGCCCTCACACATCATAGATAGATATCGTGAGACTTTTAAGATTTGGTGTGTATGTGTATCAGATTCAAAAACTGATGTGGCTTTTTCATGCATTTTAAAGCTTGACAGATGTACACCTATGTTTCTGTAGCTACGTAAAGATTAAGTCTGTTTTACAGCATGCAAGTTACAGTAAATGAGGGCGAGTAAAAAAAGTCAGAATTTTCTCTTGGGCGAACGGTTGTTAGCAGGGTAAGAAACTGGTTAAGCAATACTGATCCCAGTTGTTCGATTTGTTTGAATTTCTTTTATTCTTTCTGCTATTCATTGCAGCTCCGGCTTCTGCAAATACCTCTTTTAGTGCAGGGGAGACATATCAGCATTTGAAGCGTCCTTTATTGTGAGAATTTTTGCCTTTAAGGTGTTGTAAATTTTGAGGCTGTTCCTGAGGCCTCAGCACACGATTACAAGATTCGATTGACCTTTCTGTCACTTCCAACAGACAAATTAATGCTGAGCATTATGGGTAAAAAGGGCAAAAAACGCTTGACTGCAAAGGACACTGCCTTGACGTGCAAAGCTTCAGTACAGCGTAAATAAAGGGGAAAATGGGATTGTGGGAAATGTTGTTTGTGAGTGTTATTGATCTCTGTTTTGGAAGAGTACTGTGCTTTCAGTCAACCGAATACTGTCGTGGGTTTAACCACTGCGTGTGCACATCTGAAAGGGCTTCTGAAACGATTCAAGCGAAAAAAACTTGTGTTTTGGTCTATATGTCAATTCTACTGTATCTTGTAAACGGACCAATGCACATTCTTGGCACATTGTTTATTCGTAGCAATTACTGGTAAGGACAATTAAATATGCATTGTTTTTAATAAATGGAAAACTTTAAAAAAACTTAAGCTAAAGATTTCACTTTTACCTCGTGTCAGGGACTCGATCCTGAAAGAGAGAAAATTTGATTCTTAATATACCAATTTAATTTTACTATTAGCACATTGCTGTTCGTCTTTGCACAAATTACTGTAATGTGCGATTTGTTTTCCTTGTTTTCTATTCATATTTTGTGTATTAAGGTGGGCGAATTTTGTATTTTTCTGTGACTGTGTGTACGGTTTAGTGAATATATATTTGTCTTTTACATTTCACCTCTCAGTGCTGAGACAGAAAAGGGGAATAGAGAGAAAAGGTGAATTTCTTCGTATTGTTACGTTTAGCGATAAAACAAGCATAAAACAGAAAGTATTATACGCGTTTTCAGAGCCACATCTGTTTATTATCACATTTTTATCTAGAGTTGTTGCTACTATTATTATATAATTTTAATTATTAAAGCTGTAAGAAAATAAGATTATAGTGTAACATATGTACAAATGTAACAGAAAGTATTGTTGTTCTCTTCCTGAAAGTCATTCTCTTCGCTCAGTTATGGTTTTTCCATGAGGAAAAAAGAAAAAAGATTTTCTCTTTGTAGCAGATGACTTCTAATATCCCTCTAGGTTTTGTATGGATCATTTTTTTTTTGTAATTTTCCTATTTATTTTGGCCTGGACTTGATTTTAATCAATATTGAAATTTTATTTTCTAATGATTAATACTGAATAAACTTAATGAATAAATGACAAAAGAATTGTGTCAGAGTTCTGTTCATGTACAAACACAACAAATAACAACAATGTAGTTGAAAGAGAACTCATGAATTAACCATGAGTTAAGTTCAGAAAACTTAAACATATTCTACAGTATGTGTGCATATATATATATATATACACACACACACACACACACACACACTTATGGTATATATAGTTTAGGTATATATACGTAAACTATATATACTTACTGTATATACTGTACTTATACTATATATCGTGTGTGTGTGTGTGTGTGTGTGTGTCTTAATATTCTGCTATAAATGTGTTGTTCTTACACCCATTTAATCATCATAAAGTTTGATCACTGATGAAAGTACCAGCGCACCTCATTCACGTAACGCTGAAATGATGAGGGTGATGCTGGGATAGTGACGCTTGTCTTTATAAGCATCACTACTGCAATATCTGCTGAAATGATGCTGTTTAGGTTTATGGAGTTTTCCATTGGGACTAATAAAGCGAAATACATCATTAAACCTGAATGAAGCCATATTGTTGGTGAATACTCCGCAAGCCCAGGAGAATAGACCCAACGGAGATTACATAATGCGGTCTAAAATTATTCTTTCGTATTGGAAGGAACCCAACACGCAATCGGCAGATGAAGCAGCGCAGAACTTTCCATCACACAGCCGACCCTTCCCATAATGCATTAGCCCACGGCAACAGTCACCACAGATGGGAGTTTGGTGCCCAGGTCAGCTACAGCAAGACTAGCCAAGGCCAAATTCAGTGGCTGTCACAGCTGTCTGTCCCGGAAGGTCACGGAGAGAACCGTAGCATTCGGCGTGACAGCTGTGATTGGTCCAGTGCCGTGATGAATTCCGCCCCTGGCAGGGCCATCCTTGCTCCGAGGCCACGGATGGAAGCACCATTCAGGAATTCTGGGAAAGAGGCCATCTTTACAAATCTGAGTTAAAACAAACAAGACTGCATAAAGGATTAACTGCATTTCAGAGGAAACTGTTTTTGATGCCTGAGGTTTCAGGCTGTATTTTTGATTAAAGTTGGTTTCACTACAATCTAATTGTATATGAGTTTGACTGATTGTTAATGTTTATATTGTGTGATTTAAAGATTTTAATATGTTTAAAACTGTGCTTTAAGAAAATATAGGTAATCTAATAGTTGGCACAACAAAAACATGAGCTTTGTGCATCTAATGCCTTCCAAAAATAAAGTATTGGGACACCACAGTGTACGGTATTAATGTACAGTGCCAATAATATACTGAAATAACATCTTGTTTTGCCAAAAGCGGATTGTTGTGTCATGGTGAAGGTACAGTATTTCTGATTCAATTGCATGCATACTCATGCTTTACTCTGTATGTACAGTACATACACCCATGTGTATTACTCATTGCTGATTTAAAGACCCATGGGGTATTTTATTGTATAATTTACTGTGACTGCTGCATTTGTTTGTGTAGCTAATATGAGTGATGTTCTGTGTTTGTAGGTGTTATGCTTACGTTGGTTGGTTGAAAATGTTTCATGGCACTAATCTGTCTTTTCACAGAACAGTGGAGAACGGGAGAAGATACATTTTGAAGAATATTAACGCTGCTCAGTGACTGAGGTTGTCCGTCACACATCACATTTTCCTTTCGTGTTCCATGAAAGAAAGTCAGATGTGTGTGGATAACATAAGGGTGAGTGAGTAATGACAGAATTAACTCTTATTCGTACCATTGTTTAATGCAATTTTTTGTATCGAACCAGATAATTATGGTGATCTGAATAATAAGAAAGATTTAATGTTTGTTGTATGCAGATGCCACTTGATTTATTCATCTGTTGTATAGTGCAGTTACGTTTGTGCATTTTAAGTGTGACTTCAGTGTTTAAATATTTGGGACTGTAACATAAATCTAGAGGTATTTTGTTAAATGTATTTGATGTTTTGTTAAGACAAACAGATGATAGTTCTTTTCTGAAAACCACTAATTCTTATATAATATATTGTTAAGAAGATGATGCGATTCTGTTACATGGCACCAATATCTTATTTAATATCTTGACTGAAGTTTATGAATTTTTGCCATTTAGAGTGAGACGTATTTTAGTAGCAGTGCAGAAGAACGCTATGCTGTGTTTATCATCGTCAGTTCTTACTGTTTCCAGCTGAGTCTCTGTGATGTATGAAGCCTTGCCCAGCTAATCATGACTTCACAGAGACGCGGGCGGCTTTAAGACAGATCCATCAAGCTCCACACACACACACACACACACACACACACACAGACGCAACTCATCGTTTATGTGCTTATGGAGTAATTAGAGGAGCAGGAAAAGAGAATGAAAGAGATGTAATTAACTTCTGAATGCTATTGTTAAGCATTGGGCACGGGAGGTCAGCACCACACTAGTGACTGGCCATAAATCTTATTTCACGTAGTTTGTAGACCTGTGCTCCTCAATGGTATCTACTGAAGAACATGTTACCTCTGGTTTTGACTGTTTACATTGATTAATGTAAACAGCAATATGCAAGATCACAAGGCTCAGATATAATAGTCTGGATATATGGAAATCTGGCTACGTATATGTTGTTTAAGCAACATAGTTGCCCTATAGGGTCCCAACTGGGTCCTACAGTGTTACTGTGGCAACACAATTATTACAAATATAGATTATATTTTGGTAATAAGAATAATATAAAAAAGGTCTATATATGGTATAATATAGTTACAGTATATATGTATTATATATTGAAACATTTTTCCATTTTAACCATTGTAATAATTGTTCAACTATTAATTATTTAAATATAGGTATATAGAATAAAGCAACATCAGGGATTGTAAAGTAATGCAAGTATAAGCTGTTATACAATGTTTACATACTGGTGCTATAATGTGCGTAAAGTGTGACCAAAACAGCTATAACCAGTTAGATACAAACTCACGTCATTATTGTGGGATATGACAACCACGTCGTTTAAAAATCCCGAGCCATATGCCACATCTCTTCCTCTTCACACAAACCGGAGTGAAAGGAAAGACTGCGCGTCCCCGAAGAGAAAGTTTCGCATTCAGCTCGTCTCGTGAGCGCGCTCGCTACAGACATGAGGGAACCCGCACTGGCTCTCCATCGTAGATCTACACACAGCTTCACCGTCTCCGTTACTTTCTCCTCACTTGCCCCCAGCCTAAACTTCTGCCTTTACCGCATTTGTTAACCTGCAAGTGTCGTTCATCATAATATCAGCTTTATTAGTGCAATAGATGCACCAATAGAGACACAATAGATTTGTGGAGACGGGAGATCATTCATTTGGTCATAAAATCCCCAAAACAGCACCGAGGGAAGGATTTACGCACCCCAAGGCGTTTAAATATCAGTTTTAGCGGTGCATCCTCAAAGCACGGGTTAAAGGAGCGAGAAGCACGAGGTCGTGGGGTGTGTGACAGCTGGGCGGAGAGACCGAAACTCCGGAGGCAGCACGCGCGCTGGGGTGGGTAGAGGAGGGCAGATGTTCGGGTGAATCGGTGCTCAGTGCTGTGTTTTTAACCAGAGGGAGAGAGAAAGGGAAAGGGAGGGAGAGAGTCGGCGCTTCAGTTGCGGCGTGAGAAATTTGGGAAGGATGCAACGGAACCGGAGAATCCCGGTGATGCGCGCGCGCTGCTTGAGCTGCCTCCTCGCTTGGCTCGTGAGCGCGTGCTGGACGACGGAGGTACGGGGGTCCCAGTCGGAGATCCCCTTATCAGTGTGAGTAAAACATCATGCAAAACGCATGCAAACGTACAGAGAAGACAGGCCTATTTTGTGCTTTCACCCGTCTGCGTGTAGAGAAGAGGAGAGGGTGGCAGTTATAATGTGGGCTTAAGTGAGATGATAATGGTGGAGTTATTTTTAGAGTGTACAGGTTTTTACAATGCATGCACATTTTGTTGTACAGCATGCAAACTGCAGACCCTCAGTTATTGCGTTTAATCCATTGAGAGGGAAAGATGAAGAAATAAAACTATCTGTGATGGCTTGGGTAGATTATTGTGGGTCTGGGCGCAAATATTAAATGCTGCTTTAATGTGTGCACGTTTCAAATATACGTTTACACAAAAGCCTTATGTTTATAGACAGAGTAAATAGTCACATTCGATGTGTATTGAAGAGAGAGGAAGACTTTAAAACAATCGTTTATTTCATCTGTTGTGGGATTTAAGGGGGTCTCATTTTTACTGAAGTGCAAAAATGAGTTTTTGTTGCTTTGAAATTGTTGCATCTCCTTTATATTAAGTTACGAATGTAACTTTACAGACCCAAATGTTACTGTAAGACTCAGTCATCTATAGAATTAGCTTTGGTCAACTTTTTTATCTGCTATCACTCTAACTTACTATTACAATGTTTCCCAAACCTGTAAATTCGTCATATTGAGTTTTGGGTGTAAATGTGTGTCATTAATACGGTTCTTCCCCCAACAGGGTGAAACTCTGGGCTTCAGCGTTTGGTGGTGAAATAAAATCAATAGCGTCAAAATACTCAGGATCTCAGCTCTTGCAGAAGGTACCCCCCCCCCCTACACACACACACACACACACACATCTTGTGGTTCAATACTACAGATGGCTTGCTGTACAACACTCAGGTGTGTAATCACAGCCTGCTGTGAGTGTGTATGAGGGGTGTGTGAGATAAGGCTCATTACACTTCTTTCTTTTCTCTCCTCCCGATCTGTGTTTTTCACCTTCCCACATCTGAATTCAACTAGATGGGAGAAACAAATAGTGTCAGCAGCGTCTTGCGGTGCAGTACTGGGCTGTGACCACACGGGGGCAGTTGATATTAAGACCTGAACGCTTCGACCCCTTTATTCCGTCAAAGATGGTTTTTAATCTATGACGTTTGTGGGGTTGATTTGAGGCATTAAATGTTGTGGCGTTGTGAACGACTGAATAAACGATGTTATACTAAAAGCAGTAAAAATGCATTAAAGCAGAGATATAGAAAAGGCACATAGCTGTATAAGGTGTCTATTACCCTCCAGGTGTTTATTTATTAAATATAATGTTTAATATTTGTATGCATCAATATCCCAATAGTGTAATAATGGAGATGCGTGTTGGATTTATGCGTTCATCCTTGTGTCCTTTTTTAATGTGACTGTATTTTTGTTAATGTGAAATGCATTTGCGGTTCTGCTGATCAAACAGTAACAAACAAAAGGGAGAGAGAGAGAATTGGACGGACCCACGGAATAATATTGCAATATTAAAGTTCATATCATATTGATTGCCGGGGTGATGTGAGTGCTGAGGTGGGCAGATAACGCTTTCCTCCATAAACATGTTGTAGCTGCGGTCCCCAATGTTTGAACGCACTATCCAGTGGTTATACACAGACCACACTTCATTTCCTCTCAGTTTCTATTGAAGGCAAAACAGTGATGAATGTTTTGAGATAAACCTCTCTCTCCCTCTCTCTCTCCCTCTCTCTGAAGTATTAATAAGTCTCTCACTGTTGGTGTGAGATAAGAGCCCAGCACTCACCATCAGTGCACATATTATCGTTGTAATTACCTTCTCACAGAATGCCAGTACGTGACCATTTAACTGAAGCTCTGGGGTCTGTTTATAAATCAGGGCAACTGAATGAAAATGTGGAGTATTTATTTAGACTTACTGAGAGATGTGGCCGGCTTCATGTGAGAGATTCGCTGGTTCAAGGTGTGAAGATAAAAGTCACTGTTTATTATGTTATTATGAGTGTATTTGTGTCAGTGTGTGTGTGTGTGTGTGTGTGTGTGTGTGTGTGTGTGTGTGTGTGTGAAGACAATTAAAAAGCGTCAATAAGTAAAAATAGCTAGTTAGTTATAGCTAGCTAGAGTTAGTTATTTGTGTTTACAAATGCTTGTTTTTTTAACTAAAACAGAGATTGTGGGTTTATTTTTAGCTGCTGGGCCTTTAGTTTAGAAACAAACTCTAACTAAACTCATTAAATCTATATAACTATAATAATAAAACCTATACTCATAAATCAATATAGCCATTACCAGAGAACTGTTTAACCACTGATCCGGGACCAGTGATGTCTAAAAATCCAAATTCTGTCATTATTCACTCACTCTCATGTTGCCCTGCTAACCCATTTGCCTTCATTTTATTATCAAATCTTCACATAGATGAAGATTGTGTGACCAGCACAATGACAGTTTGTAGTGTTGTGTCTGATAAGTTACAAAAATGACAAAAACACACAATAAAGCACCGTAAAAGTGGCCTATATGATTTTTGTGCTGTTTAAATTATAGGTAACCGGACGCCATACACAAGGCTGTACAGGGTGTACAGGACCATCAAAAAGATTTAAAAGACAGTGCAAAACAATGTCTGTTTTTGTGTCATTTTTGGAACTGTAATTGTATGGGAAAGATCTGGATAACAGTTCTTTAAAATATCTTGTGTTTCAAGGAACAAAAGACACAGGCATGACAGGATTGTTCATTTGTGGTGACTTATTCCTTTAAGGTGATTATTTAGAGCTGCAAATCCCAAATTAATCCTCAATCCTGAATTTCACCACAAATGAAACCGATCACATGCAGAACACACAGTTAAACTCTGAGACTTATACATGTACATGTCCAAATATGTCAGATCCGGTATGTTCCCTTTTTATTGCTATTTCTGCGTATGTTTGCAGTTTTTCCCATCGTTCTGCTCAGTGGGCGTGACTGATGGGCGGGGCACCGGGCCAATAAACTGTCCTTCAGAAACTGGCAGCCCAAAGGCAGCAGGCCAGTTCATTACCTTTAATCGTTAAAATGATCATTAAGCGTGTTATGCGAAATTACCTGATTTTTACACAATAGGGGAAAATCGCCACGCAAATGTCACTCTTCGTCGCTTTCTATCACGTTCCTTCCCTGAAATTTCCACAGCGCAGCTACAAAATAACAGATTGGACGACTGCATTACCATTAAGCGGTTTTACAGTGAATAATTTTGCAGCATCTTGAGATTATTACGGCCTCGTCAGTGTTTGCACAAAATTGTCCAAAGACTGTTGAGAACAGACAGGAGTCTGGTGAGCCGCACTGTTCTGTCGCTGTGTTTTGATGATCATCACTATTGATGAATGCAGCATTAAAGAGTTTGATTATAGCTTTCTGGGGGCCGGGGGTGGGGGGTGGGACTGGGGTGGGCGAGTGAGGGGTGGGGAGAAGAGGACAGGCGTGAAATGAACTGTTCCGCCTCAATAGCCCTCCATAGTCTCTCTCTTAAAGGGGTAATTTGTTGTGTGGTGCTGAGAAGTGTGTGTGTGTGTGTTGTGTGGGGGTGTTGGAAACATGTTTTGGAGTCTGACATGTGCCTAGAGTGTGTTTTCATTCAATTTGATGTCGTTTCTTGAATAAACGGAGAGGTACGCATGTGTATCCCTTACACAGAATCTTATTTTTTATCAGAAAGGCTTTTATTAAAACAAAGGGCTTGTTTTAGGATTTGAGTTGTTGCGTGAGTGTGTGTTCATGTTTTTATGCATTGTTTGTTTTGCAAAATAAAAAAAACAGAGCGAGACGTGCTTATCTGTTATGCTTACTGGAAACGTACAGAAAGGCAATTTATAAACTGAAAGGACTTTGCAGTGTCTAAGCCTGCAGGGGTTGTTACCTAAGTTTGTCTGAATAGTCTCGTATCACAATGGCCATTGAGTGTTGTGGCTTCTGGTGTAGCTTATACTGCAAACTCAGCATCGTCTACAGTGTAGTTCATTATCCTGATGCGACCAGGCTTGACAACTTATTATCTCCCTCCTGAATTCTGACTCCATTTCAATTACCTTCTAACAATGCATGGCCCTTTCAAGAAGCCACGCCCACCTCTCACAAAGCGGCCCACCCACAAAGCTGTTCCTCAACCAATAATGGACACTGCAGCAGCATTTCCACCAATCAAAGGACAAGACTGAACTTGTTATCTGGAGAGAATTTGTTTTATCAGCCAATCAGAGGGGGTTCTGTCATGACTGCAAGTTTATCTGGAGACTTGTGGCACTAACTGCAGGGGGAACGACAGCTGTATTAACACAGAAACAATGAAAAACGCAGGTTGTGATGCAGCAAGCCCTTCCCCCCCCCCCGCCCCTCCATCTCTCCAACATTTCGTTTTCAATTTGTCTTCCCTCGTCACCCATGAGTGCTTGCTTCACATTTGCATAAATGTCCAACACCCAAATTCAGTATTTACTGATCGCAGACAAATGAACTTGTCATTCCGAGCACTGATCTGTTAAACGCATGTCTGTTTGCAGTGCGTCACATTATGGCTCATAATGAGTTAAATATCATTATCTAATGTGCCTTTATTGAAATCATTACTGCTAGTTTAAAGCTCTGGTACTGTATGCATTGATCTGATGGACTGAGCTCAATGCGAAAATTTGCCACGTTTTAGAAATATTATAATTTTGTGTATTATAATATATATATAATTATAACTTTTGCGTTCATGGATTTTCTGCAAGTATTAATACGCATTTGATTTGGAGAAATTGCAGATTGTAGCTTATTTGAGAAGTTTTAAATCACAACAAAATACACCCATGACACGGGTAAAATGGACCAGAATAAAACATACACGTGTATTTATATATAACTTATACGTACCTCAATACAACTTGTATGTACCTGTATTTTGTGGGTAATATTATTAAATATAACACGTATTCACCGTTATACTTGTATTGTACTTTTTTGCATTTTAAAAGGTTAAATGCAAGCATTTACTTTGTATTAATAATATGCTGTTAATCCACGTAACAATTTTGACATTGCTAGATATTTTGCTTTCATGGATGTCAATTGAATTGATGAAACAATATGATTTTTTAAGATATTGTATAGGTTGGCCTACGTGTGTAAATCCAGTCTCAAACACACACACACACACACACACACACACACACACACCATTTTACTGTTATCAGACTGATGGCTATATAAATATAACCTATTGTTTTTGTTCAGAAATATAAGGAGTACGAGAAGTCGGTGAGAATAGAGGACATCGACGGCGCAAAACTGGTGAAAAATTTGGCTTTGAATATGGAAGAAATGTTTCGAAAGAAAGCAGAGGCCACACGAGTAAGTTACTTGTTTACTTATTTAAACAGCAATTTATAAATAAGAGGGAAAGTTTAGGAAATGTCTATGTTTGGATTGTGTTAACAGATACATTATAAAACAATTATAAAACTATCTTAATATCAGGCTTTGTTTAATTCGGTCTGTGCCAATCCAGGTTTTGTCTTTCATGCATCCGCTGCGTTATTTTTAAGGACTTATATCTCGATTAACACGCAATTCTTCTATATAAACGATCATATAGATTTTCGCGTTACAACTCGCTCGTGTCGTTTATTCTGAGAGACACGCCGCAGCCTTTAACTGCCCGGCTGTGTGGGGCAGATAGCGTTATCTACCCCTGCAGATACACGCTGGCATTCGCCTTTAAGTTTATGATGCAATGGAGTCGGTTTACAATGAAAGGTAAAACCCATAAAAACACTTCATGCATCTACCGTTTTTACTGTAAATGCAACTATATTTATGCGAAATAATTTATAATAACTTAAACACGCGTTTATTGGATTTGAAGGCATTATGCAAAATGTTACCACCGAAATTCAAGCGCATCCTTGCGAAATTATTTCGTACTTTAATTGACAATAACCAAAATGAACGAAATTTAGAAACGATGCGTTTAGAGTTAAAATACAAAAGCGTTCGGTGCGTTTTTTTCTGTTAGCTGAAAACAATCCGTTCATTTAGTTAAATGCTTGTTTAAACTAAAAAAACGTGTTTGTGATAAAATTGTGATATAATTGTGATGTAATTGTGATTTGTGAATGAATTACTACGTGATTAAAAATGGCAACTAAGCACTGAAGATGTCTGTTGTTGCTATGGTGACCTCCTCCCGCAAACTACAACGTTGTAGTTTTTCTGATTTGGAGAAAATGTCCACGATGGCTTACTTTGAGCCAAACTGTACTTACTGAAAGCTGTTTATAAAGTTCCCTAAATAACATCTAGGATTAAACCTTCACGAAGCCTGTATTTGGTTTAAACCCCTTCAAAAATTCAGTTTTGATCTGGTGCAATTTATGAATTTATTCCAATAGCTATTAACCTGTCGCACGCTTTTAATTCATCACCTTGAAGCTAGGTTAAGATTTCTGGAAGGAGTTTGTGAAGTTGGCGCAAAGCCATGTTGTTGTTGTTTGTGTTGCTATAATTTCCCGGAAATACGACAGATATTAATTATATTTCCTGAAGCGTTTTGTGGATTGGATGCAATTACACCTCCGTGTAACAAAGAACGCAAGCCAAGCACTTTTCAATGACGACCAGAAATACACTGTCCTTTATCGTGTCAGTGCACGCGCACTCGCGCGCAAAGCTGCGTCTGGCGCAAGGGTACGAGCGCCACGTGAACTGACGCAACCTGTTTGCGCCCAAACAGGAGACGAGCTAAACACTGGCATGACAAACAGCGTTAAAATAACGAACGCAAATTACATGAACATTGTTATTGTTATTTGGAGAGTTTAAAGAAAACCCTAAAAGCATATCAGAGATTATTGTTTGCATAATATTATCGCAAATGCATGTCCAAAATCTGAAGTTTAAAGGAAACGAAGGCCAGCAGGATTCGTATCTGTGTTGCTGTCCATCATTCAGAGTTTGTTCTGCTCTTACTGTCATGTCTCATGTTCAGAGGCTTGTAGAAGCTGCAGAGGAGGCGCATCTACAACACGAGGAGAACCCAGACCTGCAGGTAAGTCGGTACGAACACACCGCGTGTATTTACTGTATTACAGCACAGGGTAGATTTCAGCACCATGGACAGATCCCCGCTTTAAAAGCGCCTTACCTTCTAATGCTCTGATAATGTAAGTTATGCATTGTGGAAAATAAAGCAATGAAAGTAATATACATTGAATGTAAGTTTTAGGGTTGAATGTAAACATTTTGTTCTAATTTGTGTAGAATAAAATGGA